>MU668874.1:0-49932 GCA_026770625.1 Nicotiana glauca
CTCGGTTCGGGATTAATTCGGTGACTTGAGACACCGTTATATTCTCAAGTGGCGACTCTGAAACTTTTAAATAACCAATCCCGTTCCGACCGTCCTTTAATTGAAAAAACTCTCTTTGTGTTTATATCCCTTTCGCCGGGGTGTAAGCACCATAAAAAAGAGGTGTGACAAGATGATGAAAGGGTTTGAACAAAACAAGCCAAATAGACATGGGTTACAACCGTGGAAGAATCCTAGATAACACTAGACGGGTTATTACAATAAAACAAACTAGGCAAAAAGAAAAAGAAGAGTTTGACCTACAAGACAATATCCAGATTACAACCCTGAAATAACCCGAACAACAAAAATGACAACAAAATAAATCACCAAAACTCCTCTTTGGCTAGCCAAGAAAGGAGTGTCTTTCCAATTACCATGCTCAACATATTAGCCACTGGACTGCACATCAAAATTACTGGGACCTTCACTAGTTTCAATATCATTAACTTCAGTCAGCAAGTTCCCAAGAGGATTCTCATACTCCGTGTTACCATGCATTTTCCCCACAAAGTGTGGATCATCATGTGCAGTTAAAGGATTCTGTGCAATGTTCTGGGTGTCACAGTACCGGACCACAATTATCCTTTGTTGAATCATTCTTTCTATCTCCCTTTTCAAAGCACGACAATCTTCAATGCTATGCCCTTGGACATTAGATTGGTACATGCACCGTACAGTAGGATCAAAACCTTTTGCATATGGGTCCGGAGTATAGCCGATGAGCGGCTCAATCAGGACAAACTGTTTTAACTTTTCAAACAAGCTTGTGTAGGATTCTCCGATTGGAGTGAAAGACCTTTCTCTTTGTTGTTGCCTTCTCATTTTGTACTCCGACCTTAGTTGGAACCTTTTTTGGGTAGGGGGTTGATATGCTTGTGGAGGTGGGCAAGACATATGTGGAGGCGGTACAAGCCATTGCGGGTTTTGTGAGTGTAGAGCATATGGTAGTGCATTGTAGATAGAGTACTGGGGAAGTGAGTTATGACTTTGGGGATTTTGTGGAGGAAAGCAGTATTGGTGAGGATTGTCTAGAGTACGAGGATATTCATGGGGTCGGTATTGAGGCTGAAAGCGTTTAGAAGGAATGCCCACTGGATCATGTCGTTGGCGGGGCTCAGCAACATCATTTCTGTCAATTGGAGAACTGACCCGAGAAACTTATTTGTTCCACCTGAACCAAAACTCACTAAAACTTTCCTTGGGTCTCTTTCCTTAGGCATCGAGGACTTTGAACACAGTCTCGCTAGAGGATCGAGGAAAAGTAGCTGGTGGAGGAGCTACAAAAATAGGAGCAGATGTCGGAGCAGGGTATGGGGTTGTTTTGGCTGGTGGAGCATGTAAAATTTGGGAGGAAATATCAGGGTAATTGTGGTAAGGGGTAAAGCCCGGTACGTGTTATGGGGAAAGATCAATGGTATTGGGCATCTGGGATTGAGAGATTGGTGGAATGGAAGTAGGGTTTTCTGTGTAGTTGGTAAGGAATGAAGGTGGAGGGTGTCCCTTGCTCCGGGCTTGATACATCTCTGCCATCTGATGCCTCAACCTCTGGACCTCCTCTTGAAGTTCCGACTCCGCCTCAACAATCTCCCTTGGTAGGTCTACAACTCCAGTGTCTATTTCCTTACTAGCCGTGATTGTTTGACGCTTTGATCGGGTGTTGTATGGATGACTTGGCAGGATGCCAACAAACTAACCACCTTCCTGTATGTAAATAAAGATAACAGAGGACAACCACAAAACCACCATGTTAGCATTAGGGAATTTATCTAATAATGATATCACATTATGTGGAATGCACCTAGTAACAATTATCGATTCTAGAATGGCTCTGAGGTTAACAATGTCATATGGAATCATCCCGGTTTCACTTATTTCAGTCCATCCTTCTTTTCCAATACCTCTTATCACTCTTTTTTCTTTCCTCTTCTTTTATTTATTTATTTTTATTTTTGAACCAAAAATTGCTTGATCGAACCCGATATAGGTTGCTTACGTATCATGTCCCTCATGAATCAGACCAAGCGTAGTTCCGAAAAAGTGATGGAAAATAAACCACAACAAAATCTTTTTTTGGAATTTTTCATTTAAAACTTTTCAACATTAAAATACAAAGGGAAGTACGATAATGAAAGACATGACAGACTCGACTACACTATGGCAGACTCTGACACTACCTAAGTAACTCAGTACTCCTAGACAAGGCACGAAAGTAAAAGATGACATAAGACAATCTCAAAACACCTAAATAGAATGACTCCTCAAGCTGCTGCTGAATGCGCCGGTCCTGGCTGGGATGGACCTGGGCTACTTGTCATGCTCAAACTCTGCAACATGCCTCTTAAAGAAACACCGATGCTGGGAACAAAGACCCTAGCATGTACCCCCGTATCTTGAAGGCCGACCCCAAACAAATACTGGCTATGCTGCTCCACATTTGTTGCCAATCCCGCTAATTGAGACTTTATCAACTCAAGCTTATCCTAAGGATCTTGGTCCGAGGCCTTCTCAAAATCATCTGTCTGAACTACCCGACCTCTAAGTTGTGCTGGCAACGGGGTGCTGACCCCTGATGGGATGGACTGTAACCAAATCAGGTACTCCTGAGTACACTCGGACCTGCCAACGTCTTTTACTAATGTATTTTTCTTCATTCTCTTTGCATTGTTCCAGTATTGCACGTACTTGATTTCGTCAGTCGCCTTTTTGCTAAAATTCCTGATGTCCCTCCGAAGATTGAAAGTTGGAGGCTCCTCTTGTCTTCTGCCCAACTGTCGCATTACTCTAACAGGAGTGTACGGCCTGACACACTTAAATCCTATCAGCATCAGGAAAGGCGGCATGAGGCATCCTACCAAAATATCATCTAAAGGTAGCCAAAGGTAAGCCCACAAAACATTCCCATTTGTCCTCAAACCAAGGAACTCAATCCAAGTTGTGACGCCTACTGGGTATGAAAACTTAGAGATTTCATCCTACGCTCGATGCATACCACCTGATCCCTCAAGGCACGGTCGATAGGACAAAGTAAAGATGCGGTGTGCAAATGCTCCATCATCCACAATTGTTGCAAAAGGTTACTTCCCTTAAAATACTTGACTCAGGGCTCGGTACAACTCTGCTAAGATCATCGGCACAACGATAACGGTTTTGTGTTGCGTCTCTTGAAATAGTGCCATTACCACTGACTACAAACGGGTGCTAATGTGACTCTCATCTAATGGAAAAACTAATAATCCCAAAAAAGCAAGGCTGAAAGCTTCGAGGCGACGTCTTTGCCACTTTGCTTTGGTTGTGCAAAACTCATCCCAAAAGACGTCAAAGCTATCTGTGGTCCAAATCTAGCAAACAAATAATCCAAGGATATCTAGGACTGCTCGATGCATGGTAAATGCTTATTATCTTTCAGGCCCAGGTCGCTAAAGAATCTTGTCCTAGAGTGGTCTCGGGGAAGTATCATGTCCTTGCCCATATAGCTTAAACGAGTGATCCCAATAAGTCAGCATCGCCTCCCCCAAATCTGGGCGGGGTGTGATATCAAGAAGGGAAGTCAGGGTGCCCAATTTCTGCATTAACTCATGCTGCTCTAATGATGAAAATATTTTCCACTAGTTAATTAATTTCCTCGGAATCTTTACTACCATCAGCACTTTGGATCGAATCAGCGGGTCCATACCTGAATGAAGAAAACATGGTTAGCAACTCGGGACACCACGTGACACCACAACATTTTCTAGTGGACAAATGCAAGACATAATTTGGCTATATTTTGCAAAATGGCTTAAGTGGCTGAAAGTGGCTATTAGTGCAAACTTGACAAAGTTGACCCCTAATGCATGAAAAGCACTCCATTTAAAGCTTACATGACTCCAATATCCCAACGATCATGGCCTTAAAAATTACTTTGCGGAAATGGACTTTTTTTTGCAAAAATGACCGATGTGGCCAAATGTGGCTAGGGACGCAAACATGACATGGATGGACCTTAAAGTGATATGACCCTGAGATGTAAACTCCAGATTTTAAGACATGGGTAATTGAACCAATTTTGCAAAAATAACCATATTCTGCAAGAATGGCCGATATGGCCAAAAGTGGCTAGACATGCAAACTGGACAGGAATGAACCTTAGAATTGAGAGGACACTTTATTGTAGACCCTGGGCTCTAAGACAAGAGATAACAAATTACTTTGAGAAATACTCCTATTTTGGCAAAAATGGCCGATGTGGCCAAATACGGCTGTACATGCAAGATTTGGCTATGACCCCGGAAGCCAAGGACCTAAGACCTACTAGGAAGACCGGGCCCTATGTTGGTTGCCTACGTATTTCACCTCAAAAGACGAGAATCAGGTTCGTGTAGTTCGGGATGATCGAACATGGAGGAAAGCTTTAAAAAAAATGCAACTAATTTGGAAAAAACCTTATTTTTTGTCTTTTTGAGAAATGATGGAAAATTCAAAATCTTTTTAGATTTTTTTTTTGAATTTTGGAAAATGATAGAAAATGTAAAATCTTTTTGGATTTTCTTCTTCTCCTTTTTTTTTTTGAATTTTTGGAAGATAATGGGAAAGTGTAAAATTTTTTTGATTTTCGTTTTCTTTATCTTTTTTTGAATTTTTGGAAAATAATGGAAAAGTGTAAAATCTTTTTTGGATTTTTCATTTGCAAATTTTTTTATTTTTGGAAAACTATGAAAAAAATACGAGTTGGCCCTATTTGCTTCATTTTTCACTCTTCTTTACAAGACATCGGTCCGCCAAATTGCCTCTTTACCCTCACACATGCAACATTTAGCACATAGGATGATTAAATGTCATTTTGGGCCACGGGCCCATTTTGACAAAATTTGGACAGACTTCTTACAAAGGGACACGATACCTGGGACCGAACCCCACTAGGTCTAAATGACGTGATGCGAATAAAAATGACCTGAAGGCTGACCTAAGTTTGGGGTTTACTAACAAGGCAATTCGGGGGAGCGTATGGTCGATGGTGGCGGTTCAAGCTTTCCAACCACTTCATACATCCGACGGCCCCCCTCCTAAATTAAGGGTGACTCAACAAAGAGTTCGTGCACGCGACGCGTGCTCCGAGACTTGTTGCAGAAAGAAGACCCATGGTTATGCATATGATGACAGTTATAAGCAGTAACACATAAAGAAAAAATTGTAAACAAATAAACAACTAGTAAATAATAAAACGACATAAAAAATCAATAAAGCAAACAAAACACATAAAACAACCTCAACCGAATATCCTAAAAAGCCAACAAGATCAAGTAATAGCTCGAACCTGCAAGTTCCCAGCAGAGTGGCCAGAGATGTCACACCCCTTTTTTTCAAAAACAAACCGCACCAAACCCTCTTAAATTAAAAAAAGAATTTAGTAAAGCTTGAAAGGGTTTTTTAATTTTTAAAATGACAAAAATGGTGTTCAAAAGGAAATAACTCATAGTCACCACCTGACATTGATTTCGGTGTGCCAGATCACCATTATTCCTAAAAATTAATTTCCTTTTAAAACACGTTGGACTCCAAAAGATAAGTTCGCACCAGGAATTCGAGTAAGGGGGTTCATTTGACTCGGGGAGAAGGTGTTAGGCACTCCCCAAGTCTCGTGAAAGTCACGGTTGCGTACTCGATCTAATTGGCTTTTAAAATATTCGAATTGAGGTAATAACATACAAAAAGAAAATAAACAACCAAAAAAGGCTCGAGGTCATCCCCAACTAAATAAAAGAAAAATAAAAATAAAAATACTACAAGTTTCTACTTTTGGCCTCCATTTACATGTACGACAGGGCATTCCCTGAAATAATATATATACAAATCTTTCAGGGCATTTCTCAGATAAATTTAACTAAGGGAAGGACCTCTCGCCTTGAATCTAACAAAATCCTAAGGCTTGCCTACCCGAGTGTGGTTGTCCTAGAGCATGTACGTAACGGGTTTAAACAATACAAAGCAAAATGAAGTAACAAACAAAAATAATGCGAAAGTAAAAATAAAATTTAACGCTTTATATCCAAACTCAAGCCATATATGAACTTTGTTGATCCATGTTTATCTAATATTTAAGTTCTTTTAAATTTACCGAATCCTAACCCCATGTCCCATTTGCAGCAAATTAAACCAACCAATTATGGCACCTAAATTCATGTGTTTAATTAAGAATATAAAAAAAGGATAAAAGTTTCAGCAGTCCAAATATAAGAAGGCGAAGATTAAATTAAATCGTAACAGGAGCCACTTATAATAGTTATCCTTGTCTTCCAATTACAGTTTCATGAACTGATTTCAAACCAAGAATCTCCAATCAACCAAATGAATCGAAAACCAACATTTGAAAATTGTTTACTTCTGCCAAATACTTAATTAGAGCAGCAAAACAACAACAACAACTACTATCCAGAAAAGTAGGACAATTAATATGAAATTTTGACTCCGTTTCTTTTAAATCTAAAATTAATGTCACGCTATTGATTTGCAGTTCAAATTAATGGGACTACATTAAGGGAAGAAGTCAATAACGAATAGGACCAATAGAGCAAAGACGACGCGCCCATTACTGCAATTTCCGACCACAAAAAAATGGTTTAAAGCACGCATAACACAAGAAGCATATACAACATATAGTCAGGCTAAGACTCAAACACATCAATTCATATATTTAGTGCAATTAAAAACTCACAAGAAAATAAGGTTTCCAAAATAAGAGAGGCAGAAGTCGAAAAATGAACCTGAGATGTGCTTTTTTTGTTGTTGAAAAAACGAGTAGGATTAGTGACTACAAAGACATGCTCGGCCTGACTGTGTGAGCAATTCGGCGATGAAATTTGATAGAAAAAAAAACAAGCTATGAAATCAAGGACAATAATCGCGACCCTTCAACCTCGAATGATACACGAGAGCTCGAATTCGAATACTACCAAACTCTGTTCCTCAGGCGAAATCCATTTTTTGAGACTAGAGAGTTGGATTTGTGGCTGTTCGAGCGGCTCAGGCTTGGATGTTAAGGGGGGCCGCTGGAATTTTTGGGATGGAGAAGCAGCGGCGATGGGATGTTTTCCGGCAAGATTTGGGCTCAAGGTGGGTGGCTGGCAGCGGCTCTTTTTCTTTTTTGTCTCTAGGGTTCAGCTGTGTACTCGGACTTTGGAGTAGAAGAACTAAATGAAGTAGCTAGGGTTTCTAATCTAGGTTAATGTTGTACTCTCCCTTGTTGTGTGTAGGGTTTCAAGGTTGAAGAAGATCAAGTCCGCCCTAGGGTTTTTCTAGGTTTCTTTTTAATTCACCAAAGAAGGAAAATCTGATGGGCTACATCGGGTATTGGGTTGGGTTTTTGAATTTTGTGCTCTAATTTGAATTGGGATCCGAAATCTATAAAATTGAGCCAAAAGCAAGTTGAAAATCCAATTTAAATGCCTACAAAATACAAGAACTCTTAATTGAAATTGAAATTATTTTTTTTTGTATTTTCAAGAATTATATAAAAATAAAATGGGTAGAAAAATATTATTCTTCTAAAAATACCTAATACCTTAATTAAATAGAGAAAAATGAAATTATTTTTGTATTTTTAATTTTATGATAAAAATAATGTAAAAGAATCCAAATTAGTTGAAATAACTATATTAGATCTAAACTAAGTATTTAAAGTTCTAAAATATGTAAAATCTTGGGGAGAGTCAAAAATCACATGTCTACAATATAGTAGGAAAAAATAACATAGTGCAAAATATATTAACTGTAAAGGCATGGAGATAGTACGGCAAGACGCGACGCCTTGAGACAGATTCTGGGTAGGTCGGCTTTATCAGACTTTGGCCGCGTGCCTTAGAAATCTCCCATTTTTCTCTACCCTCGATCTATATCCTCTTTATATCGGACCTCGATGAGCCTCGAGGGAGGAAACTCGGTCACAACTTCGCGTCCTCGAGGTCTTGAGGTGTTCTTCTAAAGTGATTTGATAGAAAGAAATTAGACCCTCTGATTTTGCTGCATACATGGACCAAATCGGGCAGGTCAGGAACGTCGCCCAGTGCCCATAAAATTTCTATGGAAAAGAAGGAAACACAGTTACAAAACTAGCTTTCACCGTGAGCAAAATCTAGTATGCATGGTAAGCTTTACTCACGCATATAATTACATTCCTCGGGGAATGGCATAAGCTCCACATGCATAACGTCAGCCGTCAGGACTCGGACGAATCGACTAACCCACTCTCAATCTCCATCTTCCTCATCATCAATGAAAAAAGGCGTGGACGAACGACACCAGAAGGTTAGCAGACCTCGATTATGAAAGGGTCGGTACAGCCTGACAAGGTGATCGAGCGTGACTTCAAGCCACGCTTTCTATGCAAAAAACCTCATCTTTAGTACTATTCGCAAAAACGATAGGTGTATCTGCGCTAAGGTAACTCGATACTTTAAGCAAAACTCTAGCACGACCCTATCAAGGGGGCCCAGTGTGAAGGGATACGTGTACACATTCATGAATCCATCGGCATGGTTCGCAATAACCTCATCAAGGGGAAGCACTTATAGCACTATCTTCTTACCCCATCCGCAATCTCTCCTCACTAACTCGAGATGCTCCTCTCTTTTCAAAGACGTAGCCTTTAACATACACTATCACTGATTCTGAGCACTGGGAGTGTAACTTTCCCCTCTCTGCTGGATAGACCCCGGAGTCGCAGTCATAGCTATGGCAGGACAAACAAACCGAAGCGGGATCCTACACAGGCACTCTGGTGCTAAGGTAATGCTGAAACGGGAAGATAGCTATATAAAATAGTAGGTTCTCCCAAGAAGCGGAAGAAACCCCATATATATGTGAGGAATTGGCAGCAGTCCATCTACCCAAGTTAGATCCCGGAAGGCCGATGACTTTGATGCCAATCCTGCGGTAATGTCCGACCTCGAAGATCTCCATCAACAAAAAGTTAGGCTTTAAGGAGCCGACAACACCATCTCCAGTCCCGAAGAGGCTCCCGACCTTAAGGACCTCCATCAAGAAGAAGCTAGGCTTCAAGGTGCCAACAACATCATCTCCAGTCCCGAGGTAGTACCCGATCTCGAGGGACTCCATCAACAACAAGTTAGGCTTCAAGGAGCCAACAATATCATCTCCAGTACCGAGGAGGTACCCTACCTCGAGGACCTCCATCAACAAGAACTTAGGATTTAAGGAGCTTACGACATCATTTCCAATCTTGATATGGTACACGACCTCGAGGACCCCCATAAAAATGAAGTTAGGTTTCGGAAAGAATTCAACGCCATTATAGAGCTCGAGGCGGTACCCAATCTCGTAGTTTTCCTCTCACGAAGGAAAATAAGCACTTCGAGCTCCGCCCATGAGGGCTCAAGACATCGCCTAAATATAGGTAACTCCTCAATAGAGGCCTACCTGCAATGCCTTAAAATATTATCTCCATCAAGTTCAAAGTAAATCTCTAGGTAACTGAAGCTGACCTTCACTCAGGATACCACTCTCAAAAAATTCAAAACTAAACGTACTATCTCCATGCAACTCGAGGGGCCCGACAACCCAAATCAATCGGACCAATTCAGGCTTGGTCCGAGGTATGATGATAGGCTAAAAAAGTAGCCATTTCAATCGACCGAAGATCGGGAAGAATGTTAGCACCCGATTTATATATCAGCAAAGGAAAACATTCAAAATTCTCAAAAAAAATATAAAAAAATATCGCAAGTATCAAAAGGCGAAGTACAAAAGATGCCTTTTATTTCATAAGTATTGGATTACAAAAGCCCGCAAGGGGTCATTACACAGAAACAAAGAAACGAAGGAGTATACACCTAAAATGAAAACCTAAGAGCCTAGTCCATCCTCGAAGATTCATCTCCAGTAGCAGCATCTCCGAGCGCCACCTCTTTGAGCTCGCATCCTCGAAGGCAAATCCCTCGATTGCCAGCTATTCTGTTCCCAGCTCGATCTTGCAAATAAGCCCGCTGAGGGAGAAGATAAAGAAGAGGAAAAGGAGGGGATGTGGAAGAGGCAGAAAAAAGAGACATAGCTCGCCAAAGCCAAAGGTTGAAGATTTAGTGGGCCTCAGCCTCAACGGTTGGTTGTGCCATTTTATCCCTCGGGAAAGAAAAAACCCGACGGATGAAGTGCCACACCAGGCCAGGGTTGGAGAATGAGCAGTGGTGTATAGTCCGAATAACTTTTTCGAAAAGGGAAAAGCCGATCACACGTCTATTGTCATCTCGAGCCAATAAGGACAACAGTAGCATTCATAATGACGATGGCACCAACGATAAGGCGGTATAATCTCGCTCGATAAAGGAAAGCTCTGACAAAAGGCTACAACACAGCTTATAGGAATGCTGCCAAACAACCTTAAGGCCATGAACTCCAAACATGGTGATAAACAATAGAGAAGGACGACAAGGAGAAATGGATAAGCAAATGAGTGGAGAAAGACACTTGGATAGAAAAATGACACCAGAACGCCCCCATTTATAGGGGATAGTCCCTTTGGAAGATTGACCGGAAGGTACAATTAATGTATTCTTAAAAATTCGAATCGACAGCGGTACTGTCACGTTGAAGAATAGGAATCGACAGCGCACTGAATGTCGTCGAAAAGACAAGTCCATGGGATGCCTCGGTTATCGTAAAAACTCACCTTATAGGTTGCATCATTGATATAATGTCATTATGGGGAGCCCGAGGAGTCAGGCATCATCATCGTTTCCCATCTCTTCATTCTGAGAAACACGGAGACTATCTCTATACGGCAAAATCAGAGGGTCTAAATTCTTGCTATCGAGTCACTTCAGAAGAACGCCTCAAGACCTCGATAATGCGAGGCTATGCTCGAGATCCCTACCTCACGGCTCGTTGAGGTCCGACTTAAGGAGGATATAGATCGAGGATAGAGTAAAATCGGGATTTCCCAAGGCACACGACCAAATCTGATGTAACCAACCTACCTTAAGCCTGTATCAAGGCATTGCGTCTAGCCGTCCCATCTCCATGCCTTTATAATTAATATATTTTATACTATGACAGGATTCTTCCAATATAAAGGGGATCCTAAAATTTATAAAGGGGCTGCTATAGTTCCAAATATTCAACACGAAATAACAACTCTCTCTCTCTCTCTCTCTCTCTCTCTCTCTCCCTCTCTCTCTGTTCTCTATAGCTTACTTGTTCGAGGCTACCGCTTTTATTTATTACGTTCATACTTGTTCTTCATTTATTGCTCCCCATTAGACATAAAGAGCCTTAACGATTATATTCTAAATGTTATCCCTTTCATGTCTATCCCCGATAGCTCGAGCCCGAGCCCAGGAATTGACCTCGAGGCCCCTCGTTGGCCTTTTCGAGGCCCAAACAACAAGCCCCCTGATTTGATTATAACCCCATTTTAGCTCGTATTTCATCATTTAAGGTCATATATCTGGCATCGTCTACTCTAACAATTATCATAAAAATATATCATGTATTTTTAGAGTTCTTTCAACAAATTTAATTGTCATTACCTTTTTCACGTTAAATAGATAGCTTCTTCAATTCTTGCAAAGTTTGTGGTGAGTCCAGATGGAAGATAGATAAACATAGCGGGGAAACAAGGAATAAAAAAGGTAAGAAGATAGCATCAAAGATTTTATGTTATTTTCCATTAAAGCCTAAGCTTCAGAGGTTGTTTATATCAATAAAGACATCTACTCTAATGGAATGGCATAAGGATAAAAGAGTTGATGATGAAATAATGAGGCACCTAGCCGATTCAATGGCATGGAAGTCATTTAATGAACTTCATCATTCATTTACTTCCGAGCCTCGTAATGTTCGACTTGGACTTGCTAGTGATAGATTTCAGCCATTTCAGAATTCAAAAACATCATATAGCATTTGGCATATGGTTCTTATTCCTTATAATTTACCGCCTTTGTTGTGTATGAAACAAGAAAGTTTTATTATGTCAATGCTTATTCTTGGTCCAGATAGTCCAGGAGATGCAATTGATACATATCTTCAACTCTTATAGATGAACTAAATGAGTTGTGGGAAGTTGGTATTGAGACCTTTGATGCATCAGCCAAACAAAATTTTAAGGTGCATGCTTCTTTGTTGTGGACCATCAATGACTTTCGAGCATATGGAAATTTATCTTGATGCAGTACAACGGGAAAATTGGTATCTCCATGTTTCAGTAAAGATACTTCCTCAATTCAATTGACTAATTATAAGAAAAAATGCTTTATGGGTCATCAACTTACCTTCCTATTAATCACAAATGGATGAATGACATGGATTTATTTGATGGTACAAAAGAGAAAATGCTCCCACCAAAAATGTGTCCTGGTATTTGTTGCGGCCAAACGCACACGCAAGCGCACGCGGTCGTCAAGTAATAAAGTGACTAAAAGTCGGATGTCAATCCCACGAGGACTTGTGATTAACTATTAACTAAATTAGCCTATCCTAATTATCTATACAAGAATTAAATCTAGAAGTATTTAGTTCTAAACTAATTAAATAAATAAAAACAGATAATGAACTTTTAACAGAGAAAGAGCAAATTTTTGTGATATCAATGTAATGAAAACGATCTAGGGTTATGGGCTATCTAACATTCCTATTGTATTCTTCAACTGAATTGACTAACTAATTTATCTAGTTTATTGGTTGACAGGGTTAATATTGCTCATAAGAATCTGTCGAGTTCTTACTCGCCTATTCAAGCTAACCTAACGCCTATATGTCTATGGAGTTAGAATCAACAAGAACGCATTTATAATTCATGTAAATCAACCAAGCAAGACAATTAGGTATATGTCTATCCTAACCGCGAATCCGTTCCCCGAGGCCCAGGTTCAAGAACTTNCCTAGAACGTGAAGTTTAGCTCCACAAATACATGGTAGTAAAATAATAAATCATACAAAGAAACATAAAAAGACTAAGTTTGGTTGGAGAAAAGATGAAACCCGGCCTCCACGGCGGCTTTGTGCTCTTCCTTGGTCAAACATTGCTCTAAAAAAATTCTCCTATGTATATATACCAAGTAGGGTTGAGTCCAAACAATTATACCTTCTCCAATGTGAAAAAGGACACTTTTCCCGGGCTTAACTAGCGCTGCCGCGCACCCGGGCGCGCTAGTTGGACAACTTTCTGTCTCCGGGCGCGCTAAAACTAGCGGGCCGCGCTATTGCGAATTTTTCGCCCTGTTGCGTTTCTAATTTGGAAAACTGTAAAACATAAAAATTGTAGCCCTTTGCGTTATCTTTCCAACCATATATTGTGCAGCCAACATGCAGGTTTGAGAGAAAAGTTATGTCTATTTTATTAAATAATGCACAATCTGCCTACTGGAGTCTTCATTCGCTCTAACCATCATCTATTAACCCCCAAATACGATCCCGGCTTAATTCCATAAATTTTTACTCAAAATTTAAAGCTACAAATCACTTGAATTTATTCCATAATATGTACATAGCTCGAAATCACTCCTACAAGGCATGAAACACACCATTAGTGCAAAATACTAGCGATTAAAGCTCAAACTCAATTAAAGTGCTGTAAATTAGAGTGTAATAAGTGACTAAAATATGTAATTATAGCCTATCATCAATATTGAGATAATTAATCAAGTTCAAGATCTTGAAGGGATACAATTAACAAAGGATCCAAATAAAAGGAAGAAGATATCACATGAAAATCGAAAGGATAATTAAAACAAGAAAAGTATCTTTTCTGAACTTCCATATTGGAATCTCTCTTATTTTGACACAATTTTGATGTTACGCATATTTAAAAGAATATATGTGACAATATTATGGGAACAATCATGAATGTCAAAGGAAATACTAAGGACACAATTAAAACGCGGCTAGACATGCAAGAAATGAACATTAGGCCCGAATTGCACCTAATCAAAAAAGGGGAGAAATTCGAAGTTATAAATGTATGCTACATTTTGCCTCCTGAAGCTATGCACAAACTATGCCTTTTCTTAAAGAATTAAAAAGTTCCTGATGGATTTTCATATAATATTTCTCAATGTGTGAAGCTGAAAGATCACAAGATATCTAGGTTGAATAATGGGATGACACGGCCGGTCGTTTTAAGAATTAATGCCCCGTTCTCCTATTAACTACAATTCTCGTGTTTGTTTTTTATATTGTGAGTTGTGGGGAGGAATCGTTTTGAGATTCAGAATGTTTTGCGACACGTAGTCCCTAAATGAGAACTTAAGCTTTAGAATTTGGACCATAGTAGGAGCAGTGTGTGGATGGCCTTAGAATTGAATTCCATTTGTTCCATTAGCTTCGTTGGGTAATTTTGAGCTTAGCGGCATGTTCGGATTGTCTTTTGGAGGCCCGTAGCTTAATTTGGCTTGAAATGCCGAAAGTCGAATTTTTGAAGTTTCCAGTTTGACAATGAGATTTTGATATCAGGGTCGGAATGAAATTTTGAAAGTTGGCATAGGTCCGTTGTGTAATTTGGGACCTGTGTGCAAAATTGCAAGTCATTTGGACGAGGTTTGATAGACGTTTTGATCGAAAATGGAAATTGGAAGTTTGGAAATCCTTAGGCTTGGATCGGGGAGTAATTTGTGATTTTAGCGATGTTTGATGTGATTCAAGGGTTGGAATAACTTCGTATGATGTTTTGGGATTCTTTGTCATGTTTGGTTGAGGACCCGGGGGCCTCTAGTGAGTTTTCGGTGCTTAACGGAAGTTGATTTAGGACTTAGGCAAAAATCTGAGTGCTGAACCTGTCATAACCGCACCTGCATGTGTGGAACCGCAGGTACAGCACCGCAGAAGCAGCTTGGTGAATGCAGAAGTAGATTTAGCCAGGCTCTAGGAAACCGTAGGTCCAGCTGAGTGACCACAAATATGGGACCGCAGATATAGACCCAGCCAATTAAGTGATTGTTCACACATACGATGCCTTTTCCGTTGGTGTGGGACCTTAGATGCGGTAATTGAATCACAAAAGCGGATTCACTAGTAAAAAAAAGGAAAGAAAAGAGGGTTTTAAATCAAAACTTGGAAAACTGATTTGGAGTTCGGTTGAGAGAGATTTCTTGAGGGTTTTAAATGAGAAAATTGGGTAACAATTTCTATCTTAATTTTGAACATAGAACTAAAATCTAATCTTAGTTTTGTCATTCAATTTCGGACTTGGGATAAGAATTTGGGAAAAGTTGAGGAAAGTTCTTAGGCCTAACTTTGGGGGTTTGATCGAGGTTTTGGTATCGTATTTGGGGGATTTTGGTATGGTCAGGCTCGTGAGTGAATGGGTGTTCATAATTTGTAGTTTTTACCTGATTCCGAGATGTGGGCCAGGGATACTTTTTGGGCGATTTTTTGTATTTTGCGTGTTAGCTTAGAATTAATTAGTTCAATTAGTTACTTGAAGTTATATTTATATTATACAATCACTTTGAATAGATTTTGGCCATTTGGAGTCAATTACTTGTTGCAAGAACGTGATATCGAGTTTATTGAGCTGGTTCGAGTTAAGTGGCTTGCCTAACCTTGTGTGGGAGAACTCCCCTTAGCATTTGTTACTGTTGATATATGAAATGCCTTTTGCGTGATTACATGTGCTAATTGTTGAAAATCTGATTTTTATTAAGTGAATATAATTGTGTTTTCTTGCCTATTTATACTACTTGCAATTTAAGCCTACTGTTAGCTTAGAGAAGCATGTCTAAGTAACTTAATTACTTTACTTGCTCAAATTGCTTTATTTGAATTCTGTGCAGCATGCAAGGTTAGAAATACATGTCTTACCTTGGTACGATATTCACTACACTCTTAATTACTTTACTTGCTCAAATTGCTTTATTTGAATTCTGTGCAGCATGCAAGGTTAGAAATACATGTCTTACCTTGGTACGATATTCACTACACTCTTGGTCATTTTTATGCTATATACTATCCAAATATCATAATGCACGAACAAGGTGGCTGCCACAAATATATGTGAGCCAAATCCGATGGTTAAATGTCAAAAGTTGTTCTAGAACTTTTCCTTCTACATGAAAATGGAAGGTTATGTGGCTGTCGCTGCCAGTCCCTACTAATTTGCAACAGTAGCAGTGAACCACAACCGACTGATTTTATGCATTTCAAGGGCTATTTTTTAAATGAAAATGTTCATTCTTTATGAGTATCATATGATGTGTCTTTATGTTCGAGTGCTCCTGCTACCTTCCTCCCCATTCTCCCTTTGGTACGATTTTGTGCATTTTCATGTGGGGCCAAGTGAATACTAAATGCATGAGTAGTTAATTGACTCCCTTCTTGAGAGCTCATATAAGTTGGGTAACTATCTAAGGTGATAAACAATTTTGAAATTTGACTAACTAACCATATTTCTTGTATTGCTGTTATTCTGTTAATTTATGTTATGGTATGTATTTTATGTTATTTTAGTATGAGTCTATTGATAATACTAATATATCGTCTCTTGTTGCTGTCTTGAACCNAGCCAGATATACAAATATACCTATCTGCACTAATATGGACTAGCCAGATCTAAATAATTTTAGCACAGAGATGGTTCTGTAGTTGTTCTCCTGATTATATTGATATAATATAAATGTAGCACATACTTTAAAGCATATATTAGCATCATTCTTTATAGGCTATAAGAAAAACAAAATGAAATGTAGCAGTTCAAAAGGTACTATGGTCTAACTGCATCAGCAAACAGTTTATGGCTTGGCATCTTATGGCCAAGTTGGAAGATTTGAACTTCTTTTGTCGTTTCTTTTTATTTTGCAACAACTATTGTTGGTTCTGGAGTTTTCATGTTCTTTTCTTTTTTCATGGAAATTTGAGCTATGAGTATTCTTAGACCGTATTCTCTTGAAGGGTAATAACTTTATTTATCCTCTTTTGTAGGTGGAGTAGATCAAGAAATGGATGATGAAAACAATGAAGAACTAGACCTTACTTGAGATGAATTTTAAATTATTTTAGATGAATGTTCTAGGAATATTTTGTTACCAACATTTTTGAACCTTATTTACTCTCATGAAATGTACTAAACTTATGTACTCATGAGGTAGAACATTTACTTTATGGAAATTATTTGCTTGATGTATAAGTTTAGATTATTTATAGTTTTATTTTATGATGTATTTAAACTTTAGTGTTATTATAATTTATTATATATATAAATATTTATTTATAACAAGTGCTATATTTTAGTTTTAACTGAACTGATACAATAGCCTACCAAAATCGTGGCAAGAGGATACAAATGGCGTTCCAGTAGATAATGTAAATCGTTTCAATAGGTCCTATAAATTGTTCAAGAATGATCTATAAACCATTCCAAATATAAATATAACCGTTATGATAACTTAAAGAAACTGTTGCTATGTCCCACATAACCATAGCATTAGCTTACATAAGTGTTGCTTTAAATAATATGGTAACGGTTAAGAACCGTTGCATAAATAATATAGTAACGGTTTTAAACCATTACAATTGAAAAAATTAATCGTTCCAACAGAAAAAGGGAAAAACGTTGCGATAGACGTATCTATAGTTACGACGATGCAACCCGTTGTAAGAACCACTCCAATAGACATATGGGCATGCGGGCTAGTGTAACGAGTTTTAAACCGTTCCAATATCCCTATGGCAACGATTTGACAGTCTGTGGCAACGGTTTTGTAAGTGTTACTGTAGACCAATTTTTCTGTAGTGATTGCAGCATCTGTGACCAAGCTGACCCAAAAGGGTGCTCCATTCCAGTGGAAAAAAGAATGTGAGGCGACCTTCCAAAAGCTCAAGACAACTTTTCCTACAACCCCAGTTTTGATATTACCTACATGTACAGGGTCATATACTGTCTATTGTGATGCCTCAAGGATTGGCCTTTGGGCGGTATTGATGTAGGACGGTAGGGTGATTGCCCACGCGTCCAAACCATTAAAGGTACATGAGAAGAATTATCCTATCCATGATCTCGAGTTGGCCGCCATTGTTCACGCCCTGAAGATCTATACTGATCACCCGAGTTTGCAGCATCTGTTGAAGCATAAGGATCTTAATTTGTGCAATAGGAGGTGGTTAGAGCAGCTGAAGGACTATGATATCACCATTTTGTATCACCTTGGCAAGACCAATGTGGTGGCTGATGCTTTGAGTCATCGAAGGTAGAGTCTGGGGAGTTTGGATTATCTACTAGTAGTGGAGAGGCCCATGGATATGGATGTTCAGGCCTTATCACATTAGTTTGTGAGATTGGATCTTTCGGAGCCTTGTTGGATTCTAGCTTAAGTGGTTTCACAGTCTTCTTTATTTGATCGTATCAGGGAGCGTCAGAATGACGACCTCATTTGCTCGTCCTCAAGGACAGTGTTCTGGGTGATGCTAGAGATGTGACTATTGGTGATGACGGAGTATTGAGGATGAAGGGTCGGGTATGTTTACCAAATGTTGATGGGCTTCGAGAGTTGATTCTAGAGGAGGCCCAAAGTTCGCGGTATTCCGTCCACCCGGGTGCCTCGAAGATGTACCAGGATTTGAGGCAGCACTATGGATGGAGGCGGATGAAGAAAGATATAGTTGGGTTTGTAGCTCGTCCCTCAAGAATCAGCAGGTGATGCATGAGCACCAAAGTCTGGGTGGGTTGTTTCAGCAGATAGAGATTCCAGAGTGGAAGTGGGAGAGTATCACTATGAACTTCGTAGTTGGACTCCCACGAACTTTGAGGAAGTTCGATGCCATTTGAATGATTGTGGATCGGCTGACCAAGTTCTCGCATTTCATTCATGTGTGTTCTACCTATTATTCGGAGCGGGTAGCAGAATTTATATTCGGGAGATTGTTCGTCTACATGGTATTCAGGTTTCCATCATTTCAGATAAAGGTACTCGGTTCACATCACGGTTCTGGAGGGCCGTACAGTATGAGTTGGGTACTCGGGTGGAGTTGAGTATGGCATTTCACCCCTAGACGAACAGACAGTCCGAGTGCACTATCAAGATTCTAGAGAGTATGCTCCGTGCATGTGTGATGGAGTATGGATGTTCTTCGGATCAGTTCTTGCCATTGGCAGAGTTTTCCTACAATAACAATTATCAATCCAGCATTCAGATGGCACCATATGAGGCTTTATATGGTAGGCGATGTAGATCCCCGGTGGGTTGGTTTGAGCCAAACTTGGTTTAGGACATCTTGGAGAAGGTTAAGGTGATTTAGGATAGACTTCATACAACCCAATCCAGACACAAGAGTTATGCGCACCGGAAGGTTCGTGATATTTCCTACATGGTCGGAGACCGAATCTTGCTTCGTGTTTTGCCTATGAAAGGCGTTATGAGATTTGGGATTATGGGGAAATTATGTTGAAGTTTTATTGGTCCCTTTGAAATATTGAGGCGTGTTGGGGAGGTTGCTTATGAGCTTGACTTACCTTCCAGCTTGGCATGAGTTCATCCGGTATTTCATGTTTAGATGCTCCGTAGGTACCACGGTGATCCGTCACACGTGTTGGATTTCAGTTCAGTACAATTTGTGCAAGGACCTATCTTATGTTGAGGAGCCAGTGGCAATATTGGACGGGTAGGTTCTAAATGCCTTGTACGTGAGGTGACGAGTGCGTACATGTGGTAATTGTTAAAAATTCAATTTTCATTAACTAACTATAATTGTGTTTTCTTGCCTGTTTATACTACTTACAATTTAAGCCTACTGTTAGCTTAGGGGAGCATGTCTAAGTGACTTAATTGCTTTACTTGCTCAAACTTCTTTATTTGAATTATGTGAAACATGCTAGGTTAGAAATACCTGTCTTACCTTGGTACAAAAGTGGATTGAGTTGAATATTCGTCATGTTGCTGCTCTATGTTTACTTTGAGACTACAGCGATATCCTGTTAGATCACCCTTGCCTGTTTATTTGGAACTATAGATTGGTATTCCGGTAGATCCCCCCTGCACAGTTATATTGGATCTATAGGACTGCACCACGGTAGATTCTTCTAGTACTAGGTTTTTATATTTGGGGACTACATATCAGAATTCCGATATATCCCCCACGCATTATGAGTTGGACTATGGGATGACACCCGGGAGATACACTGGACATTTACATTGGGGACTATAGGACCGTATCCTAATAGATCCCTAGTTGCTGGATATTTATATTTGGGGACTACAGGACGGTATCCTGGTAGATCCTTGGTTGCTATCCCTGTGTGGAGTTACATTCTTTTTGTGATTTTCTCTACGTTGTATTTGTTTTTATCCTGTGTTATTTTATATTGTTTCATTTCTTTATATATGTGTATATGACTGGTAGGGCCCTGACCTTCCTCGTCACTACCTGACCGAGGTTAGGCTTGACACTTATTGGGTACCTCTGTGGTATACTCAAGCCCTTTCCTGCACATGTTTTTCGTGTACAGATCAAGGTTCGTCGACTCAGCCTTATGATCATTGAGGCGGGGCGATCCATCAGAGACTTCGAGGTATAGTTGTCGCATCCATAGACCGAGGAGTCCCTATTTATTACCTCTTTTAGTTTTTTCCCTTCTGTACTTTTCATTTGTTTAAACATTCTGGAGTTAGAACGCTTTGTAGTTATTCAACAGCCTGTGGTTTCATGAGATTCCGGGTTTGGGGAGTTGTTTCAGTTTGAGAGTTTATATTTGTATATGTCGTGTTTTATCCCCAGTTTTTGGCTAGTTTTATCATTCTATTTCTCTTCTGCAATTTGTTAGTCTTACCTAGTCGTACAAATTAGGTGCCGTCAGGACAGTTCACGGAAGGCGAACTGGAGTCGTGACAAAAAGTCATCATTGCCATGTTCTTTTGCAACATATACTCCCCTTTCACTTAGTGGTATATTATCCAAAGAAGTATGTGAACCACTTATTGAGTTATCTTTATTTTTAATGTGCTTGGATCAAAGGAGTTAATGATTGATGACTTGGAACAAATTGAAGCAGACATTCCTATAACACTTTGCAAATTAGAAAAAGTCTTCCCTCCTTCAATTTTTTATATCATGGTGCACTTGCTTACTCATTTAGATAGTGAACATGAGATTGCTCGACCTATTTACTATCGGTGGATGTATCCTGTAGAACAATGGCTATGTTTTTTAAAATCTCTCATAGGTAAGAGGGCATGTCGGGAGGGTTTTATTGCAGAGGGTTATATTGCAAATGAATGTATGACTTTATGTTAAAGGTATCTGCATATGATTGAGAAAAAATTCAATCGGCCTGAATGGATTATGACGGGGTTAAAAAATCTAATGGAGGATTATCTATATTTGTCAACCTGGAAGTACTCTAGGAGCTAAAGATCCATGTGAGCTTAAAGCAATTGATTTGGAACAAGCACATATATACATATCGAAGAATTGTGATAAACTCATAACATATCTCGAGTATGAAGAGTTCTTTCATATCGTCTTATTTCCTTATTGTCTTTAGGGTATTTTTTTTCCTATATGACATTTATGGTTCATTTCAACATTGTAGAGCATTTGCACGAACTCATGCGGATATTGCATAATACTTGTCTGATGCAGAATGGAACCGACAATTTATTGAATGATTTAAAGTTAGGGTGACTAATACATAAACATCAAATTTGACATTTTAATGTTGTATTAATCATTCTAAAGTATTCATCTTAATCTTGTTGATAGGTCGCACAATTGCAGAAAAAAGATGATAGTCGGATCATGGAAGATCTACTCTCACTTTCACGTGGTCTTACACAATATACGACACATTTTAATGGTTACATTGTTAACGAATATAGATTTCATGTACAAGATTATGATAAAAAGTTAAGGACTCAAAATTGTGGTGTTGTTGTAGTTTATGAGAATGATAAAGATAGTGAGTACATTGATTATTATGGAGTTTTAACAGATGTGATTGATTTACAATTTGTCATGGGTAGAAAAGTAATTTTATTTCGATGTAATTGGTTTTATGTGTATAACAAAATAAAAGGAGTTAAAAAGGATGAGTATAAATTTGTGAGTATTAATCCAGAAGGATTTTTTAAAACAAATGAGCCTTTTATTTTAGCAGAGCAAGCATCTAAAGTGTATTATACTAATGATAATTCCAACAAATGTTGGAATGTAACGAGGAAGACTCAACATCCTGATTCCTATGAAATTGTGAAATAAATGGATGATTAAATTGTAGACTTAGTAAATCCCTCAAAAAAAAAATAAATATGGCATGATGAGGTGAAGTATCTCTTTATGAATTAGTATATTCATGGTCAAATACTTAATGGCTGATTTCTTTAATATTATATTGTTACACAATTCCTCTTAATTGTTTTTAACTTTTGGCTCTTTGTAGGTTCAATACGAAACCATCAAAGATTTCAAAATGAGGTGAAATCAACTATGAAGACTGCTGCCAAATATTCATTCGTCGCGCCAGGTTATATAAGAATTGCACAAGGACGAGGACGAGGACTTAGATCTTTGGTTGAGAAAGAAAATATGCCAACGAAGATTTTATTTCCTAAATCTAGTGATTTAGTTAGGCAATACATCAAAAAAATTGAAACGAGTAAGATATTTTTAATTTGCATAACTGAATTTAAAAGCTTAATTATTAATAATCTAATTTATTTCCGCCGGGTTCTATAGGGAAGGGACGAGGAGAAGGGCTTAAAAACTCTACCATATCATGCTAGTTAAGGACTGAAACTAAAATACCCAATCGTTCATAAGAAAGACGATGAGCAAATTGATATTCCATTGCCTCCATCTACTAATCAAGTTAAGCAATACACCCATAAAAGTGAAATAAGTAAGTTTTTTCAAATCTGAAATTAAAAATGAAAAAAAGTTCATTTTCAACTTGTCATTCAATATTTTGGTCAAATGTTTGAAGTTTTGCAATCTCTGTTCCCCACAATCTGAAATGGTTTGGTAATTATCCTTGCCAAGTACCTATATATTCTTATAGACTATCTTTGCCAAGTGCGATCTATATCAGTAAACACAAGCACCTGATTCAAAACTCTAAGCATTTAAATAAGCCATGCTCCAAAATTTGGGAGAAAGTGCTTTTTTGGTATATTTTTTTGTGTGGTTTTTATTATAGTTAAAATTTTTTGATTGCAACTTGGCTACTAGAAGCAAGATGTAAAGTAATTGCCGTAGGAATATGGTAAAGCAACGTACTCTATTTAAGCTGTAATTACAGAATTGGTGGCTATTGAATGGTTATTTTGTCAATTATTAGAGCATCTTCAAATTTGACTGGTTACTCTAGTTAATAGTAGTTATTATGGTGAATGGCTATCAATGAATGGAGGGAGGAGAAAGGTTTGGGATATATGTATCAATTCGTACAGTTACAAATTGGATAAAAATAGACATATATAAATTTTAGTTTTATGTTGGAAGAGTTAGGAACCTATTGTTTAGCAGATAATGTTGTGCACCCAGAGCCTACTTAGCTGGAGGGTGAGTTAGACAAGAAAGATACCAACCTAGATGTCCATAAAGTAGCATCAAGAAGGAGCACGCGTGTGAGGACCGTGCCAAAGAAGCTAACCGATTTTGTTCTGACTCTGGCAATTCACATGAAGAGCAAGGAGGTGCTGGGAGTTAGTATATGTAACTAGATACTAGAAAGAAAAAGTAGGCAAGGCGTTATAAAAATTTATTTTACTCTCATCTCCTATGTTTACCTCATTCTTCCTTGTATGTTTAAGCTTTCAGTTGTTTGATTCAAATTTAAGTTATTTGATTCCTATTGTAGTCGTTTGGTTGATCATTTTCTCTATAATTTAAGTGTGTTCGGATTGGTACTGTTTAGAATATTATGCCTTTATGTTTCTTGAACCTTTAACCTTGACCAAGACTATTTATGTGAAATATTGACAGTAAGATATTGCTTTCTTAGAATATTTGCAAGGAAATTTCCCCGTTATTCGTCTTAAGCAGCCTTTTGATTCACCTAAATTTTGGACATGTTGGATCATGGATTGTTTGATTCCTATTGCCACGTTGGAGTTGCAGATTCTGTAATGTTGCTCATTTATACTGTTGTTGGTATCATTGACCTATCAATTAATAACTGATTTTTTACTAATAGGATTTCTTTGGTCCAGGTGCTGTAAGGAAGAAATGAGAGCAAACGCCTAGATCTTTGTCCTCCTCTTTCGGGATTTTTAAAAATAAGGTGGGATCTTTGCATAATAATGCAGTTTATGCTAATCAATGTATGGAAACTCTTTCTAAAAGTACAAGATCGAATTTTATCATGTCTTATAATCAAGAAATGCGAACAATATATAAAAACTCCTTGGTTCTTAAGAAAGAACGTATGCAGAGCAATATTTTATTGCCTCCATTCAGTGATCAAGATATGAAAACTCCCAAACAGTTGAAACATGTATGACTTCTTGAATCCATGTTTTATTAATTTGTAAAAGTAAATTTTTTGCTATACTTTTACCAAATTATCCAACTATAGGTTCATTTATTCCTGAAAAGGTAAAAGGAGTTTGAGGTAGGAACAAGTGCAAAAAAGTTGCATCACTTGAAATCCGACAAAAGCTAAAAGTAATATTTTACAACAATCGAACGGTTGGAACAAATAGCAAACTACTTTCGAGGCATTTGGGCAAAATAGTTCATGACCACAATATGTGTCCGCTGGGAGTATCATCGTGGAATGCTCTTAAGCAAGAAAAGTTGAATCACATATGGGCAGCTATTGAGGTAAAATACATGCACTTTTTGTTCCCAGCAATATTGGATATGGTCCAACATGCCTCTTTGTTAATGCTCTTTTTGTGATTTAGCTTGATCAGTGAGGTGCTACAAACCTTGTGGAAACAGAAATGCAACTCTGTTTCAACGCAATATAAAGTAGAGTTGGTTTATTTATTTTTTCAAATAGTTTCTATTTATGCTAGTAATGACATTGTTGTCAACGTATACAACAATATGGAGGCTGTATGAAGTTTTGATAGGAGAAGAAGCAATTCAACATGCTAGAGGTCAATCCAAATTCATGTTCTAGTGATGTGGATAGAGAATGCAAATAGATTGTTGAATTGGCATACACAATGACCTATGTACATGTGGCATGTGAAGTTATGCTCCAGTTAGAGATAGAGATAATGTCACGATCTTAAACCACATCTGGTCGTGATGTCGCTTATCATGAAACAAGGCCATCCGATACAAATCCCCAATCCATTTAAAGAGTTATAATAATTCATATTTAAGTCATTAATAAGTGATACATCCTAAAATAAAGAGTGAAATAGAACATTGCGGAAACAAATACAGCCCAACATCGGGGTGTCAGCAGTAATGATCATCTAAACATCCGGCTAAGAGTATGAAGAGACTACATAGTCTAATACAAATCCATTTCATATGAAAATAAGGATAGGAAGGAGAAACATTGGGTTGCGAATGCCAATCAACTACCTAGTCAACTTCGTACAGCCTACTGCAAAACAATCAGACCTTGCTAGCGTGACCCGAGACTCCTGAATCTGCACAGAGGGTGCAGAGAGTAATATGAGTATGCCAACCAGTAAGTAATAATAGTAAAGGTAGCTGAGTGATAAGAAAATAGGTAAAACACCGTAAAATACTACAACAAGGCAGCATAAAACTAGAACAATACAATAACTTAGTAAAATCTTGTAGAAACACCTTAGTTTAGTAAAAACCTCTTTAAAACATGTTTTATCAGTTTAAACGAGGGAATGAAAATAGGGAGAAAGGATAGGTACATAAATTATCCCTTCGGGCAAAACATCATATCTTTCACTTAGGGTACCCGAGCTCACTAGGGGTGTACAGACTTCGGGAGGGGCCTCTTACGGGCCAAGCGCAATAACAAGCCATTTCATGGCATAATCAAACATGCTCTTAGCCTCATATCAAGCCACTTCATGGCATAACAACTCAGGCCCTCGGCCTCAAAATCTTTAATCAGCACAATAGCGCTGCGATACGTAGCCCGATCCCATAATAACCTCACAACACAGGCCCTCGGCATCACTCCGTTAGAAACCTCTAAAAGCCACCCGGGCATAGTAAACTATGATGCTCAACCCATCATATCATTTAAGATGTCAAAATAGAGTAAATATGACTGGGTTATGAAAACAGTAGAATAGAGCATGACTGAGTACAAGTACAACAACAACAACAACAACCCAGTATAATCCCACAAGTGGGGTCTGGGAAGGGTAATATGTATGCAGACCTTACCCCTACCCCGAGGGGCAGAGAGGCTATTTCCAGGAGACCCTCAGCTTAAGAAGGCAACAAGAGATGATATATTAGTACTATCAATAGACTCATAATAAAATACCATAAAATAATATAAAATCCATAACATAACATAAAATACCATAATATAACAAAATAACAGCAATATAAGAAATATAGAAAATATGAAAAGGATGTAAAGAGTACTAATAACCAATATATAAAGCCCATTATCAGTAGCTGACCAGTAGCATCCTAAGACTAACTCCTAAGTGGATAGTTTCACTCTGGTGTGCTGTAGAAATATTCACAACTTCCTTCTAACCTACAACCTTAATGCTCGACCTCCACAATTCCCTTTTAAGGGCCATGTCCTCAGTAATCCTAAGTCGCACAATGTCCTGCCTGATCACTTCTCCCCAATACTTCTTAGGTCTCCCTCTACCTCTCCTCGTGCCCACCACAGCCAGTCGCTCACACCTCCTCACAGGTGCCTCAGTGCTCCTCCTCTGAATGTGCCTGAACCATCTGAGTCTTGCTTCTAGCATCTTTTCCTCTTTAGGGGCCACACCCACCTTCTCTCGAATATTTTCATTCCTAATCTTATCTATCTTTGTATGCCCACATATCCACCTCAACATCCTCATTTCTGCTACTTTCATCTTCTGGATGTGTGAGTTCTTAACCGGCCAACAGTCGGTCCCACACAACATGGCAGGCCTAACCACTGCTCTATAAAATTTACCTTTTAGTAACAGTGGCACTTTCTTGTCACATAGGACTCCCGACGCTAACCTCTACTTCACCCACCCTACCCCTGTACGGTGTGTGACATCCTCATTGATCTCCCCGATCCCTTGAACAACAGACCCAAGGTACTTGAAACTACTCCTCGTAGGAATGACTTGAGAGTCAAGCCTCACTTCCACTCCTGCTTCCGTCAACTGAGTACAAGTATGAAGTCAAAATATTGACGAATAGTAGTAAAAATCCCCTAAGGGTCCAAAACAGTTGGCACGAGGCCCAAATATGGGATCCAGCCCAAAACATGATGATAGCAAATAGTTTTTAATCAAATTTGTGGTTAAACAATCACACTGGATGGGCTAAGTTACAATCCCCAATGGTGTATGACACCATGCTCGTCATCTAGTGTGTGCATCACCTAAAAGTAGCACAACTGTCGGAAATCTGGGGTTTCATACCCTCAGGACAACATTTAAAATCATTACTTACCTCTATCCCATCCAAACTCTAGCCCGCGATGCCTTTGTTTCTCGTCTCGGCCTTGACTCGCGCCAAATCTATCCAAAATACGAATCATGACGTCAAAATATGCTAAGGGAATGAAGCAAATGCGAAAATAATCATATTATGACATAATTCCAAAAATTAACCAAACCCAACCGTCGGGAACACGTCTCTGAATCCAATAAAAATGATATCAATGCACTCCTTATCCTCCCACAAGTTCATACATTCCAAATTTACCAAGATCCAACCACGAATGACAACTCAATTCCCTAGTTTCTTCATAATTTACCCACAAATTTCATTAAATTTCATGCCTAATCAGTGAAATAACACCATAGGAACGAGTTTTATGTTGAAAGATCTTACCTCAATGAAGTTCCCTTGGATACCCTCTTTTAAATCCCCACAAAAGCTCCAAAATTAATTTAAAAACTGTGAAGAAAGGATGAAAATTGTGAAGAATGGAATATGTACTTTCCGACCAAGCAAAACAACACCTCCAGTTAAATGGTTGCACCTGCGGACCCGCACCTGAGGACCCAAGTGCGCACCTGCAAAAATGACTTAAAATCCTTAGTATCGCACCAGCGTACACTATCTCGCACCTGCACCCATATGTTCGCTTCTGTGGCTCCGCCTGTCCTCCTTCTTGGCTACATCTGCTGCTTGCTTTCCGCTTATGCGGGAATTGCACCTTCAGCCTCCCAGCCACCGATGTGGTTATGACTACAACAATAAACTTCTACTGCCAAACTCAACTCCAAAATCTCTCGTCAACCATCCTAAATCACCCCGAGGCCCCTAGGACCTCAACCAAAAGGACGATGTACACGGTAAAATCAGAAGACTTGATTGTTTGCTATCAAGATATTCTGGAAGCATTCCCTGAGACCCCGAGGGTGGAAAGCCGCAATCGAGTTCTCAGCCTCAGGGCTCGTCGAAGTCTGACTCTGAAGAGATAGGGTCCGAGGTCGGGACAAGAGGGGAAACTCCCTAAGCACATGCATACTGTGAGGTCTTGCATCAAACCGTCCCATCTCTGTACTCTTGCAATTAATACACATGTACTTGTAGTCGAGTTCCCCTCCTATATAAAAGGGAATCGCCCCTCCTTGTAGAGGGTTGGATATTGCTCCATTTATCCATAAGTGCAATAATATCTCGCTCTCTTTCTTTTCTTCTAAGCCATTTGTTCTCATTGGCCCGAGGCCATCTCGCGTTCATTATTTTCTTACTCGTTCTATGCCCGTCTAGCTGTGCAATAGCCATAAGGAGCTTACTTAATTGTATCTTCACTTGATATCCCTTCCCCGACTATCCCCCATAGCACGATCTCGGCTCGAGCCTTGGCCCCGATGCCTCCATTGACCTAATCCGTGTCTGCCGAGCAAGCCCCTTCAGTTTGCTTACTGCCTCGATTTAACTCCTCTTCCATCGTTATACTGCATAGTCTTAATAAAACTGCCTCAAAACTAGCTTGGGTATAGATCACGTATTTTTAGAATCTCATTTACAAATTTAATTATTGTTATCATTTTCACGGTAAACATTTTGGCGCCCACCGTGGGGCTAAAAATAATAGTGATTATTTTCTTGCAGATTTCGTCATGTAAATGCATGTTATCCTTCACTCTTTTCTAGTCAAAGATCTTTTTATTTTAGGTTAATGTCTTGCTCAGTGAGAAAAATCGAGAATGATTACCCCGAGAACCACGGCGGAAGCAGTATTGCTTTTTCAGCGGTTGACGCGATGCCACAAGACCCTGATAACGCATTTGGGTCGAGTCAAGTGGACGCGGACTTGTAAGGCATGCAACAAGTCCAGGTAGCCCCGTGCACCAATGATAACATACAGCCCGCTGACCAACAGAAAGATAAAAAAACCTCGGCCCGGTTGGAACGGGTAGTTAATCTTCATATGATCCTTGAAATGTTGCAGGAACAACAATTGGCCATCGCTCAGCTGCTATATCGCCCGAAGACTCCCGACGCAGCGACAATGGGGACATCTTCTTACGATAAGCCAGAATCTGAGAGGTCAAATGACGACGAACCGGGAACCGACCACGACGCGGCAGAGACACTGGGGAAGCTCCTCAAAAACATCAGATCAGGTTCATGGGAGTTTGTGCAACAATCCCTTCTCGAGGGAACAGCTCCGGGACTCGGCCCGCAAAAACCCCGAACACCAAAACTCCCCAGCTATGATAGGACCTTGGCTCCCTACGGGCACTCCACCACCCTCGCGTGCTCGTTTGAAGGCAGAAACCCCCGAGACGACGGGTACAAGCCCTTCTCTCTAAGGAACCTTGAACACTCCCTCCCGAATGAAACCGTGACACCACGACGCCTCCTGGAATCTAGCCTCACGGACTCGCTCGCCATGCAAGTGTGGTCTTCCGTGGAAGTGCACACCCGTATCGATAAAACAATACCTAAAAGGCATGGCACACCCAAGGACGAACAAGGAAGGAATCAAATATCACGAAAAGCCACACCCCGTTCCCCAATAGGACGAATGAGATTGGACCTAATTTCGAATGATTGGACAGCATATGCCTTCGCCCGAAGCCTAAACAAGGCACACCCGACGGCTCAAGGACATTTTTAAGCAAAGACATATTAGGTATCCGACCGAGGGCTGATTGAACAACCATACCCTGTGTCAGTCTTGAATCAGAACTGCGGGGAACCATCTGGGAACCTTTTTGGCTCGTTATATTAGAGCAGACCCCCAGCAAAAAAGCTAATGCAACCTACCTCACAATGGTATATTCGAGCTCGGTATATCCGAGCAAGTGAAAGCAACGACTTGAGGTGCAACCTACCTCACAACGGCAGGGAGATGGCCTGAGGGCAGCATCCTCGAGGGACCTCCAATGCAACCAGGTTCAACAAATCGCGACTGGTTAGAAAACCTTGCCCAGCCAGGCACGATTTCCACATTGCTATATCAAATATTGTGATCACCATAAGTAAAGTTGGGACCGCCGGCCACCCGGACCCGTTCACAGGGCGCACGAGGCCGCCAGCTCGGGAGAACAACGACCGTGTTGTACGACGGTGATCACCACCAAGTATTATCAAGCAGTCAGGAACGAAGGAGACCAGGAAAATGAAAGTCGACAAGCCACAACATATTACCGCGGTAGTAACTGTGCAACGACACCATTCAAATGTCCAAAAAATGCGGGAAGAAAGTATCCACCACCGAGGCAGCAGATCCGAGAAATGTACCCAAATAGTACCCATATATCCAAAAGGAGGGACGCCTAGACTCCGCCTCAACCCCATATTGACATGCTGTAACCTCTCTTGCTCCTATTAAAATTAAAGTGTAATCGTGAGTGCAGGCAAATCGACCAATCACGCCAATGGCGTCGGGTCAAAGCCAATAGGGCAGTTCGGACCAACAAACTGAACCACCCCCACACTTCAAACCATTGACAGACTCTAGACGCTGGTCGCCGCAACTATCAGGAAAGCAACCCCCTCTATACAACTCGCTTGGATACGGACCGAGACATCGAGCCTGCGAAGTGCGGCCATGTTATTCAAACGAAAACTTGTACACTGCCCTGAGGCGATTCAAACATCGCTCCACCAAACGAATGGGACTCCACGACAAAGGTAGAACCAAGACATCTAACAAGAAGCCACAGGCGGCGAGAGGAAGCTTATCACCATATAAACAGCCACGGGCATTGACTCCTCCACCCTTTGAGGGATCCAAAGGCAAACAGAACCACATATTCAACTAAACCTAGTTGAACGCGCCAAAAGGCTGCATAAGAGCTTGTGGCACAAGAAGGCGAGAAAGGAACAAGCCTCGAAGACATCACCTACACCCCGCAGCAGGGGAGGATTACTTTATCCATTTGTTATTCCTTTCCTCTTTTACCAACTTACGTGCAGGCAGCCAACCACGGTATTTGGAAATCCTTAACTCCATTCGGAGACCCGAGGCCTCTAAGGGATCGGCCAAGCTTTCTATCCTCGAACAGGCTGCCAGCCCGAAGGAGGGCCTCGCCAGTAAAATTATTTGTAGCGCAGTGTACCGTCTAACCTGCCGCCAGCGCCATTCCCAAATTTCGAAACGACGCCTACGTATCCCGTAGCAAGGAAGAACTACTCCACTCCTTCGTTTGTCTTTTCTCTTTTTACTAACCTACATGCAGGAAGTCAGCCAAGGCATTCATAAATCCCCACCTCCACTTGGAGATCCGAGGCCCCTACAAGATTCGCTTAAATCTTTTTCCTCGACTGGGTTTGCAACCCATAGGTCTCACCAATAAGATTATTAGCATAGCAGCATTCCCTCTAGAAAGGGCTACGACGAGATCTCCAGGCTTCCTCCTACAGTCGGATGACGCGCGATAATTTTCTCTTAAAAGTGCATCATCTCCTCTGAAGGGCCAATAAATTACGGGCTAGTTTTCGAAACAGAAACATACAAGCGGGGTAGATAATTGGAGGAGCCGAGCCCGTGCGGGCCGAGCTCATGACAAAGAGACCATATGTACTTACAACCTATATTTACATCAAACAATGAAAAATATATTTTCGGCATTTTCAGCTCGACCTATATATGCTCCAAGCAATAAAGGATATCTTCTCGGCATTTCATATTTCGAGAAAGATTATTTCGACATATTCACGGCAAATGCTGCTCCATCAAGAAGATCCGATATACTCGGAGACTTAAACGGTTCGGCACCCCGATGACCCCGAGGTCGGGACTCCGGGAGCACAAAACCCTCTCGATACAACTCCAAGTTTACAAAAGGCGGTATTCAAGACTAAACTGATCTAACATAATCAGAGACTCAATATAAGCAATTCGACAACTTGCACGATCCCAAGGTCGAAACTCCGAGCTCATCAAGCCCGTGATAGGAAACTCCGAGCTCATGAGAAGCTTTCGTCAAGCTTAAACACACTCGATGACTCGAAGACTGCTATTAATCACCATACAATTAGAAAAATTCAAAACTGTAAGACCCTAACGGGCAGCCTCGGCACAACATGATATATTCTACAAACAGTGAGACCTCAATAGGCATGACAAACAGTAAGACCTCAACAGGCATGACAAACTATAAGACCTCAACATGCATGAAAATCGCAATATTTACGCTATACGTCGCATTTGTAAGAATCCCTAAAGGGCATACCCTTGACGTAGATACCTAAATTATCATTAAGGGATAAAAAATTGCTATCGTTAAACTCATACGACTACGGTCAAAACGGATGACACGACACAAAAAATGTGACTCAGGGATGCCCGACTGTTGCTAAAAAAATCGCAGGCCATCATTCCGATATACTTCGGAAAGAACCGGTTAAAATAGGCTTACCTCTACAGGAAAAAACGAGCCCCGACAATGTTGGCTCCAAAAATGCAAAGCATCAATTTACTCGACCTACAAGCTATGAACCTTACAAGGTGCTCGAATCATCACCGACAATGACTTGAAATTGAGGTTCCTCTAGAACCGATGATGGGTCAGGCAAAATATTACAAAAAGATCTTAATGAGTGGATACAAAGCATATACGAAGCCCACTGGAAAATAATAGCGTAAGAGCCATTGTCACTAGCTAAGCAAGCCTACGGGCCACATACAGAAAGGTCTCTACGACTAAATGGTGTAAGAGCCAATGTTGCCAGCTAAAGCATTTTGACGACTTGAGAATCAAAATAAGCTCGAATCGTGACCCGATTTGGAGACTGGATCTAAAATAGTTAACTATACATAGCCTACGGGCCACATATTAAAAGGTCTGTATGACCAACCGGCATAAGTGCCACCTTCATCGGAAACTCAATAAGATTTGAGGGTCGATTGGAGCATGAATCGCAATGCGACTCGGAGACTAGGACAGATAAATTCAACGTGCCTAAGGGCACGGTGCAAGTGCCATTGTCGCCGCCTGGAGACTCGAGGCAATTTAATGGTAGATCGCAGCCCGAATAACAACGCAACTTGGGGGCTGGACCTGGAAATCATGATATGCCTAAGGGCACAGCATGAACGCCGCCGTCGCCAATTCAAGGCAAATTAAGGGTGAATTACAACTCGAATATAGCACTCCTAAAGGCACGGTACAAGCGCCACTATCATCGCCTGAAGATTTGATAAGACATAAAGGCCGATCGCAGCCCGAGTCGCAGCACGACTTAGAGACTGGGCCGCTAAAATAGCTAAAAAGCAGTATGCCTAAGGGCGTGGCTAGGATGATACCGTCATCAGCCAACCAAATCCCTAGGCCACGTGACCGCAAGATCACTTCAGCCCAGAAGCCCAAACAGTCATCACTATCCGACCTGCTGGCAGGAAAAACCTAAGGGTTAATTGGAGCTTGAAGTTACAATATGACACGGAGACTGGATCCAAATTAGTCGAAATAGAAAATACCTAATGGCACAATATGAATACGACTACCACCTGCAAGTACGGGCACAAAAATGCAAAGACATGAAGGCTCGAGTTGAAGCCCGACTCGAAAACTAAGCCTAAACAGCCAGGCCGAGCATGGAGGCCCAGCACTTGTTCATATAAAAAATCACACTGAGGGGTCCATGGGGCCGTCCGACCGGTACCGAACTGAGAAGGACCTCGCCAAACATGAAGTCCAGCCTGCTCGATCAAAAATAATAGCGGGGAAAAGATACAATAGAAATAAACTTTAAAACTTCTCCTTATATATCATATGCGTAAGAAAAAGCGTATTCTCTATCTACAGGCCTGCCCTACATATATTCGGAGCCAAGCTACAAAATGAAAAAATCTACACCCCGTGATAAAGAGCAATCGCTTGAAAAAATTGCCCTCCGCGACATCAACGAGAAACGACCGAGTGTTGAATTCATCCGCCTGTGCTCGAGCAAGTTCCTCTGAGAGAACATTGCACCGATTTCTTCGAACACTTCCCTTCGAGATTTGCAATGGATATGTTCCTCGATCCTCTGCTCCCGGTCCAGGGTTTGCTGCAGCTCAACTTAGGCATCAGCGGCATCGTTCATGCAAATTGCCATATCACGAGCAGCCTTGGCTCGATTCTGTGCTGCCTCCACCCGGGCGTTAATTATCTTGGCTTTGACCTTCTAGAGGTCCGATTCAAGTTTCCCAATCATATCCGCTTGAAATTTATCATTGTCTCGAGTCAAGTGGAGTTCGACCTCGAGGGTAGGGACCTTGGCCAAAGCATTCATCTTCTCCAAAGCTTCTGCTAGCACCTGAGCCCGTAGCTCCCCACAAGCAATTCTGATGTGGTGGATATCACCTTTGAGGTAGTCTATAGCCTTCAACTTTTTCCGCAGCTGATATGGCAAAGAGATCAGACTCGAGGACAAAAAGGAGCGAAACACACACTACTGGCAAATTACTTGCTCTGCCAAATAGCTCTCATAGTTCGAGCTCCGTTGCACCTCATATCACCAATGCTACAACTCGACTTCCTTCTCCTCGCTGAGGAGCCTATGGGACTCGCTCTCTTCCCAAATTCTCTGGTGCTTGGCCCCTTGGCGAAGCAGTTCAGACCTAAGCCCATCGTAGGCCTGCACAAGGAAGGATCAATAGAGGGAGGAAGACATGAGATACATGTGAACTATGCATGAACTCACCACAAAATGGAGCCAACGGACATTCTCGAAGTCCAAGCACACTCCTATGAATGTTTTCCCAGTGGCCCTAGAAAAGCCAACATCATGCACGACATGCTTGCCTAAAGGAACCACCGGCCGGGAATCAAGCGCTTCGGGGACAAGAGATTCGGGAAACACCCCCTCCTCGGAGATACGAGCCCGACCAGCACCATCAAAAGCTCCTTCACATTGCAAGTTTCGATCCCCCTCGTTGCCATCTTCCCTCAAGTTAGAGGCTAATGACTACTTCCCCTTGTCAGAGCAACATTGCCTCGTCCTAAAGAACTGCCCGATATCTACAAGAAGTGAATCCAGCATAAATGGAAGGGAAAAGTTTTACCTCAGGTTTACCAAGGCAGAGCAACTACAACGTATGCACGTACCTCAGTGTTGCGCCCCCCATCCAGTGCAAAACACAACTTGCCACCTGTGTTCATTACAGTACGAATAGGTCACCAGCTTCCGAACCCAGCCGGGCAGATCATGATCTTAACCCGGCATCCACGAAGTTGCTGCAATAGAGAAAACAACATTATAACTTAGCTTATTTTTGCAATAGACAAGATCTGAAGAAGCTCCAGACACCTCACTTACGAGCGTGATTCCACCCTTCACGAAATGGCAAGAACTTCGCAGGGACGATGTCAGCCGTCCGAACCTCAATTTCCGCCTTCTCGTCATCTATGACAAAAGGCGTGGAAGAGCGGTACCCCAGAGTTAGCAGACCCCGATGATGGAAGGGCCGATATAGCCTGACAAGGTGATCGAGCGTGAATTCAAACCCGACCTTCTCCACGTAAAACCTCATCATCTACACCGTTCTCCATAACGACGGATGAATCTATGCCAGGGTAAGCCGATACTTTGGAAAAAACTCAACCACAATCCTATCTGGAGGGCCAAAGGCGAAAGGATATAAATACACGTTCAGGAATCCATCAGTAGAATCCGCAATACCCTCGTCAGGGGAAAGCGCCTGCAGGACTACCCTTTCGTTCCACCCACATTATCTCCTCGCCATCTCCAGATGTTATCCCCTTAGCAAAGACGCCATCTCCAAAGAAAAATCCCTTGATTCCTCAGCACCAGGAGTAGCGCCCCCAGCCTCTTGTCGGATCGGTCCTGAAGCAGTTTCCATGGCTATGGTGGAGATAACAGGCCAAAGCAAAGGTACGCACCAATACTTTTCGGCCTAGAAATATGTAGTCCCCTAAACCAAAACGGAAAGGCGGTTATTTTAAAATAGTAGAGTCTTGCGGAGAAGTCGAGGCCGCTCCACATATATGCAAGAAGCAACGGCGAGTCGCCTGTTCGAGGTAAGCTACAGGAAGCCAATGGCCTCGATACAAATCGACGGGTCGATACCCGACCCAAGGAACATCCTCCAACAGACAACAAAAATCGAGAGACCACGTATATTATCTCGATGCTCAAGGCATCATCTCGCATCGGGAGTCCCCGACCACAAGAAACAGGGCCACAATGAGCTCAAAACGCCGGTAGCAGATGCAAGGAAAATGCCTAGGCTCGTAATCCCCTCTCCAAAAGAGTGAACTCCGGAAGCCCCGATCACCAAAGCTCCACGAGGGCCCAAAGAAGCGCCAAAACATATGCAAACTCCTCAAACGGAAGCCATCCTTATGCTCTCTAAAAGAGTTATCTACATCGATAGGGCCCCCCGGGGCGCCCGAGGATGACCTTCATCTGGGGTAGCATTCTCGAAGGCCCCAGAATTTGACGTGTGATCTCCAAACAAATTAGGAGGATCCAAAAGCTCGGCCTTATCCGGTCGGTCTTCCATCAGTCCGAATTACGACAAAGAGGTCATGGAAGAGCCTGCTCGATCAACTAGAGGTCGGGACAAGCTCTTGTAGCAGACTACAATGGCAGCAAACAAGAGAAGACATTCAAAAGCCTCAAAGGGCGTAAGGCCATACAAACATCAAAAGGGAAGAGAAAATCAGCAAACAAATTCTTATTTATTTATGAAGGATTCGAGTACAATAGCCCACGAGGGGTCACGACAGGAAATTACAAAGCTCCCGAATGATCATGACATACAAATTACAAAAACCTGTCCCTACATAAAAATAAAGAAGTAGCTGGGCACATATAATAAAGGTCCGGGTTCAGATTTCAACGGTCGGCAATCCGCCTCGGCACTGACACTTCAAATGCCACCCTCCTTGGGCGTACGACCTCAAAGGAAATATCTCCAGGATCGCCCTCGGGAGCCTATATCAGCCATCCACTTTGACATCGTCGAGGAAGAGGAACCAGGGAGCAAGGAGGGATGAAAAAATGAAACAACTCTTCTAATCTCGAGGAGCCTTTTTGGCCAAGGAAACTTTGGAGCAACAACTGACTGAGCAATCTTCGGTCCTGCTTGCACGACTACTTCAAATACACTTCTTCGAGCATCAAGCCGTGCAAGCTCTCGACTTGGGGCAGAGTTCCACGTCAAGCCAGGATATGGAGGTGAGCAGAAGTGCATAATCCAAATGACTACCTACATAGGAGGGAGATCGGCCCCTCACCTGTCACCACCTTGGGCCAACAGAAATATTGGAATTGCATGTTTATATTCAATGAAGGGAGGCCCCGGAAGAAGGCTGCAATGCGGTCTGAAGGAACTCCTCCATACACCCTTGAGATAGAAAGATTTTGTCATAGAGATCAAAGGTCAAAGAAGATGATGCGAAGGAAGAAACAAAGCATGCTAATGGAAGTATTGAGATGGGGAAAACACAATAACAAAACGCCGTCATTTATATAGGGGAAGAATGACACAGTCATCATGGCTTTGGAAGATCAACCGGTGGATGCAATAACTGCTTCCTTGAAAAAACGAACTGGCGGCAGTACTTTTTGCCATGGGGAGTGGAAACGACAGAGATCTACGAGATACGGCATCTGCTGCAGAAGATTGCGCCGCGATCTAAATCGCTGGCATAATGTCGCCAAAAGGAGCTCGAGGAGTAAAGTGTCAGAATCGTTTCCCATCACTTTGTCACGGGAAACACAGAGACTATATGTGCACGGCAAAATCATAAGACTTGAGTTTTTGCTATCAAGACATTCCGGAAGCCTTCCCTGAGACTTCGGGGGTGGAAACCCACTATCGAGACTTAATTTTTTGCTATCAAGACATTTCGGAAGCCTTCCTTGAGACACCAAGGGTGGAAAGCCGTGATCGAGTTCTCCGCCTCAGGGCTCATCGATGTCCGACTCGGAAGAAACAGGGTCCGAGGTTGGGATAAGAGGGGAAACCCCCTAAGAACATGGTTACGCCTGACAGGTCTGGCCTATCTAGAGCCTACTGTGAGGCCTTGCATCAAGCCGTCCCATCTCTGTACTCTTGCAACTAATACACATGTACTTGTAGTCGAGTTCCCCTCCTATAGAAAGGTTACTCGCCCCTCCTTCTAGAGGGTTGGATGTTGCTCTGTTATCTCCATAAGTGCAATAATATCTCTCTATATCTCTTTTCTTCTAAGCCATTTGTTCTCGTTGGCCCGAGGCCACCTCGCGTTCATTATTTTCTTACTTGTTGTACGCTTGTCTAGCTGTGCAATGCCCATAGCACGATCTCGGCTCTAGCCTCGGCCCCGAGGCCTCCATCGACCTACTTCGCATCCAGCGAGCTGGACCCTTCAGTTTGCTTACTGCCTCGATTTAACTCCTATTCCATTGTTATACTGCGTAGTCTTAATACAAACTGCCCTCAAAACTAGCTTGGGAATAGATCACATATTTTTAGAATCCCATCTACAAAATTAATTATTGTTACCATTTTCATGGTAAACACATAAACAAGTCATATACCACTATCCAAGCTTATACCAATCTTCAAAACACCTCAAACAACATCGAATCAACCAAATAACATCGGATTCAAGCCTAAGGCTCCAAGAATCTTCTGAATTTCGCTTTTGATAAAAAATTCTATCAAACTAAGTCCGAATGACCGAAAATTTTTCACACACATCCCAAGAGACACAACAGACCTGCGAAGTCCTGGAATTCCATTCCGACCCCTATATCAAAATCTCACTTATCATCGAAAAATGCCAAAATTCCAATTTTGCCAATTCAAGGATAAATCTAATATAGACCTCTAAAACACGTTCTGATCACACTCCTAAATCAAAAATCACCTCTTGAAATTGTCCGAACCATCAAAATTCACATCCGAGTCCTTTTCACATAAGTCAAACATCCGGTTGACTTTTTCAATTTAAGCTTACTCAAAAGAGACTAAGTGTCTCAAACCTTACCAAAAGCTCTTCGAACTAGAGCCAACCAAGCCGATACCACGTACTACAACTGAAAAGACAATAAAAAGAAGAAATGGGGGAAACGGAGCGGTAAAACATGAAATGACCGGCCACGTCATTACATCCTCCGCCTCCCAAACAAATGTTCATCCTAGAATGGGTCAAGAAACATACTTGAAGCCTCAAAAAGGTGAGGATATCTACTCCTCGTTTCCCGCTCGGTCTCCCAGGTAGCCTCCTCCACCGGCTAACATCTCCACTGCACTTTCACTGAAGCTATATCCTTTGACCTTAACATTTGACCTTGATGCTCCAAAATAGTTGCTGGCTCTATGTTATAAGTCAAATCAATATCCAACTAAACCATGCTAAAATCTAGAATATGAGATGGATCACCAATATGCTTCTGGAGCATAGAATATAAAATACTAGATGCACACTCGACAAGCTGGGCAGCTAAGCTAGCTCATAAACCACCTTCCCATTCCGAAGTACCTCAAAACGCCCAATGAACGGAGGACTCAATTTACTTTTCTTCCCAAATCTCATAACACCCTTTATGGGAAAAACCTTCAACAAAACCTTCTCACTAACCATGTAGGACACATCCTAAACCTTCCTATCAGCATAACTCTTTTGTCTCGACTGCACAGTACTAAACATCTCCTGAATAACCTTTAACTTGTCTAAAGCATCCTGCACCAAGTCTGTACCCAGTAGCCTAGCCTCACTCTACTCAAATCAACCGACCAGAGATCTACACCGTCTCTCGTACAAAGCCTCGTATGGAGCCATCTGAATACTCAACAGAAATGTGTTGTTATAAGCAAACTCTTAGAGCAATAGAAACTGATCTCGTGACCCTCCAAAATCAATGACACAAGCGCGCAACATGTCCTCCAATATCTGAATAGTGCACTCGGACTGCAAAGCTGTGCTCAACTCAACCTGAGTACCCAAATCTCTCTGTACCGACCTCTAAAACTGTGAAGTAAACTGAGTACCTTTATCTTAAATGATGGAAACTGGGATACCATGCAAATGAAAAATCTCCCGGATATATATCTCTGCCAGCCGCTCCGAAGAATAGGTAGTACATATCAGAATGAAGTGCACGGACTTGGCTAACTGATCCACAATCACCCAAATAGCATCAAACTTCTTCAAAGTTCGATAGAGCCAAACTATAAATTCCATGGTGATCCGCTCCCACTTCCACTATGTAATATCTATCTGCTAAAGTAAGCCACCCGGTCTCTGATGCTCATATTTTACATGCTAACAATTGAGACACCAGGCTACGAATTCCATAATATCCTTCTTCATTCTTCTCCACCCATAGTGTTGTCTCAAATCCTGATATATCTTCACGACACCCAGATAAATAAAATACCACGAGCTGTGAGCCTCATCTATAATCAACTCCCGAAAACCATCCACATTGGGCTAGCATATCTGGTCCTGGATCATCAATACCCCATCATCACCAATGATCATATCTCTTACATCGTCGTGCTAAACATTATCCTTATGGACAAGCAAATGAGGACCATCGATCAAATAAGGAAGTCCGAGAAATCACACAAGTTAATACCCGACTGGGCTCCAAAATATCCAACCTCACGAACCGATTGGCTAACGCTTGAACATCAACTGCAAGAGGTCTCTTCCCAATAGGAATATATTCCAAACTCCCTATACACACCGACTTCAGGCTCAAAGCAGCGGCCACCATATTGGCCTTCCCTGGATGGTAAAAGATAGTAATATCATAATCCTTTAGCAACTCTAACAATCTCCGCTGCCTCAAATTGAGATCCTTCTGCTTGAACAATTGCTGGAGGCTATGATGATCCATAAATACCTCATAAGACACACCATGCAAATAATGCCTCCAAATCTTCAACATGTGGATAATGGCAGCCAACTCCAAATCATGAATAGGGTAGTTCTTCCTATGGTGCTTCAACTAATGAGAAGAATAAGTAATAACTCTACCCTCCTGCATCAACACACACCCAATACCCACTCGCAAAGCATCACCATACACGGTATATAATCCCGAAGCTTATGGAAAAACTAACACTGGAGCTGTGGCCAAGGCAGTCTTGAACTTCTGAAAGCTCGCCTCACACTCATATGACCACATAAAAGGCTTAGCCTTCTGAGTCAACTTTGTAAAGGATGATGATATAGATGAAAAGCCCAGAAGGAATGGGCGGTAATACCCCGCCAAACCAAGAAAGCTATGAATCTCTCTAGCTGAAGATGGTCTGGGCCAACTCTAAACTGCCTCTATCTTCTTCATATCAACCTAAATCCCCTCGCTGGACACCACATGCCCCAAGAAAGCCACTGAACCGAGCCAAAACTCACAATTGGAGAACTTTAAATAAAACTTATACTTCCATAATCTCTGCAATACCACTCTCAAATGCTCCACGTACTCCTCCTGACTACGCGAGTATACCAGAATATTATCAATAAAAACTATGTAAAATGAGTCGAGATAAGGCCGAAACACATTGTTCATCAAATGCATGAATGTTGCTAGGGCATTGGTCAGCATAAAAGATATCACTAAGAACTCATAATGATTGTATCAGGTCCCGAAACTTGTCCTAAGAATATCTAATTCCCTTATCTTCAACTGGTGATAACCTGAATGGAGATTATCTTGGAGAACACTCTCGCTCCCTGAAGTTGGTCAAACCAATCATTGATACGAGGCAAAAGATACTTGTTCGTGATTGTTACATTGTTCACCTACCGGTAATCAATGCACATCCTCATTGTGCCATCCTTCTTCTTCCCAAATTGAACAGGCGCACCCCAAGGCGACACATTAGGCCGAATAAACCCCTTATCAAGGAGTTCCTAAAGCTACTCTTTCAACTTCTTCAACTCCCCCAGTGCCATACGATATGGTGGAATAGAAATATGATGAGTGCACAACACCAGATCAATACAAAAATAAATATCCCTATCCAGTGGCATGCCCGGCAGGTTGGTAGGAAACATATCGGGAAAATCCCTCTTAATTGGAATGGAATCAATACTGGGAGTCTCTACACCGACATCCCTCACAATGGCTAAGTAGGAAAGACAACCCTGCCCAACTATATGCTGGGCCATCAAAAATGAAATCACCCTACTGGTAACATAATCGGTCGAACCTCGTCACTCAATCCGTGGCACACCAGCATAGCCAAAGTCACTGTCTTAGCATGGTAGTCCAAAATAGCGCGATACGAAGATAGACGATTCATGCCCAATATAACATCAAAGTCTACCGTACACAACAACAAAAGATCCCGTTGGGTCTCCAAACCCCCAATAGTCACCATACATGACCAGTACACACGATCTATAACAACAGTATCGCCCACCAGAGTTGACACTTGAACAGATGAAACAACAAACTCCTGGGGCATATCCAAATGACGAGCAAAGTATAATGACATATAAGAATAAGTGGAACCGGGATCAAATAATAGAGAGGCATCACTGTGGTAGACTGAGACAATACCTGTAATCATAGCATCTGAAGCAATATCATCGGGTCTAGCTGGGAGTGTATAGAAATGGTCCTGACCGCCACCTGACCGACCTCCCTCTCTAGGGTGACCCTAGCTGACTGACCTCCACCCCTAGCTGGGTAAGTAGGTGGGGGTGAAATAACTGGCACTGAAGCCGATGGCTGCTCCTCTTCTAAGATGAACCCCCAAGATGACAAGGACACTGACTCCACATACGACCCAACTGCATGCGGTGGAATCAGAGGGGTCTATTTTTAACCGTTATGTGCATTCGAGAAGTCATATCAACATCTCAAGGCTGCAAGAGTACTATCAAGCTCCCTCCCCCGAGGTTCGTCCATGACGAAGTAAAGGCCCCGAGGATGGGGGATTCCCGAGGCGAGCGACTAAAATTAGTGAACACTAGTACCTTGCCTAGTTGTCCCATCCCCGTATCTTTTCATTCAATGCACTCTGTACTATATTATATTCCCTCTCCTATATGGGAGGGGGGTACATGCCATCCTGTAAAGGGCTGATGTTGCTCCCAGTATTTTACACAAATGCAATAATATCTCTCTCTCTCTCTTCTTTCTAAGTTGCTTGTTCTCACTAGCCCGAGGCTGTTCTAATATATATAGCTTTCTTCCTTGTCCTTCGTTATATTACTTGGTATTCACGATAGATAGCCTTATTTGATCATATCTTAACTGTTATCCCATTCTCGACTGCCCCCGATACCTTGAGATCGACTCTGGCATCGACCCCAAGGTCCCCCATCGACCAGTCCCAGACCCGGACAACATGCTCCTCAGTTTGGTTACTGCCTCGTTTTAACTTGCATTTCATTGTTAAACTTCACATTTTTAGCATTAACTAATCTAAAACACTAACTCGAGAATAGATCACGTATTTTTAGAATCCTATTTACAAATTTAATTGTTGTTACCATTTTCACGGTAAATAGTTTGGCACCCACCGTGGGGATAAAAATAATAGTGATTTTCTTTTTGGTTTCATTTCACAAACACACGTTATCTTTCATCCTTTTTGTTGTCCAAGATCATTTGATTTCAGTTCAAAATGGCTGGCTCGGTAAATAGAGTCGAAAATGATAACCTCGAAGACATTGGGGAGAACGACGTGCCTGTCCCGACAGCTGGAACACCACCTCAAAATCATGATAATGCACCCGAACCAATTCTAGCAGATATAGATTCATAGGATGCGTAGCATGTCGACGAAACTTCTCGCACCGATAGATGCTTATGACACATAGACCGACAAGAAGCTCAAAAGACCCCGGTTAGGGAAGAATAGGGAGTTAGAATTCATGTTATTTTTGAAATGTTGCAGGCACAACAGTGGACCATTGCTCAATAACATAGCCATCCGAAGATTCCCAGCACATCAACACTAGAGATAACTCCCCCTGCCATGCAAGCGCTCGAAAGGTTAAGCAACAATGGGTCCGTGGCTGACCCCGCTGTAGTTAAGATGCTCGAGGACCTCCCCAAAAGGATCATGTCGGGCAAGAAAATGATTGTAGCCAATGATTAAAAAGTCGAAACCTACAACTCTAGGGTCGATCAAATCCCAAGAGCACCCCCGATCCTGAAAGGTGTAGATTTGAGAAAGTTTGTGCAACAGTCATTCACGGAGGAAATAGCTACAAAGCCCATTCCAAAGAAGTTAAAAATGCTGGAACTCCTAAAATACAACGGGACTACGGATCCCAACGAACACGTTATCGCCTACACGTGCATGCTGGAGGGAAACGATATAAAGAACGATAAGATCGAGTCAGTCCTACTGAACAAATTTGGAGAAACGCTCTCGAAGGGGGCCATGATATGGTACCACAACCTGGCTCCCAACTCCCTAGATTCGTTCACCATGCTGCTGAACTCCTTTCTAAGGGCGCACGCCGGCGCCATCAGGGTAGCAACCAAGCAGTCCGACGTATTCAAGATTAAACAAAGGGAGCAGTGGATAGGCCTAGATACAAGGGAAACTCTAGCGAAAATTTCAAAAATTTAAGGAGTTAACCAAATTTGGGTCTACTATTTTGTTTCGTGCTGTGAAAAGCTAAGGTTGAATAAAGATTGATCATGAGTGAACTTTAATCCTCACTCGAGGATGAATGATCTTAAGTGGGTGAGGATGTAAGGCCCCGTGAAAACTTCTACTCAAAACTCAAAAGCTCATAGTGCCAAGTCAGAAATGTGTTAGAAATTTGTAAAATTCTTTGCCGCGGATCAGACCCTTTGAACTGATTTATGCATTAAAATGTCAAGAAATAATGTTTTCCAGAAAAGTGCAACTCTGCGATCTAGAATGCGGTCACATAACTACTATGCGGACTGCATAGTCACCGCAGAGTCAAGCAGTGTGATGGTTAATTTTGTGGTCAACTCTGCGGCCAATTATGCGATCGCATACCCAATATGCGGTCTGTATAGTCATCGCATAATCCCCTTGGGATTTTTGCAAGAAGCAGTTCTGCGGTGCATTAAGCGACAGAAGAATAGATATGTGTACCGTATTCTTATCGCATACCCAGGCAGTGTGTTCACTTTTTTGGGACAATGTTTTCGGTCCATTTTGCATGCCGTATGTTAGGTATGAGATCGCAGATCTGAGTCGGGGCTCCTATTTTTTAATTTTAAAACCCGACCCCATCCCATTAAAACAACCCCATCCGACCTTCTCTATGTTATTTTTACTAAAAATAGAGTGAGAAAGAGGAGTTCTAGAGAGAGAGAGGGAGTCACCTTCATCTAATCCCCATCCAACTTTTACCCCAAAATCTTGAAGATTGTCAAGAGAATTGCTAGGTCTTCACCCTATAAAGGTAATAACTTATTCCATAATCTGTAATTTCGAATTTTTATTTAAAATAAGTGATTAACAATTGAGTTCTTGGGTAAAAGGGTTAATAATCTTGCATGCATAAGAGATAATGGGTTATGGGGAGGATGAGAACTAAAGAGACAACAAATGGAGTATAACATTGAAGAAATCTCTTTCAAAAAGGGAACTAGGATCACAATTCACACTTGGTGCTTGATAGTATACCTGGACGAGATAAAATCATAACCATATCTCTAATTCTTGGTTCGATTTGTAATTTTTATACTATAGATTGAAGTGCTAAGAGTCCTGGAATTTTGTAAGAATTAAAGAAAGTTTTATTGAGGTATGTATGGCTAAAACCCCATCTTTTAGAAATTGAGTTTCATTAGTGCTTATGTAAATGCGGTAAAGCTAAAGTTTTGATTCTTGCGTTGATCGCTATTTTACATGAATTGATGTTGTAATTTTATATGCGTGAAAGATGTGTCGCAACGTGATCAATGTGTATCTTGATAGCTTGAAAGGGTCAAGAGGTATGAATTATGTATTGAAATGCTTTAGATTGAAGTTGAGTTGTTGTGCCACCTACTTGAAGTCTTATTTATTCTTATGATTTAAATAGCCCTTGTGTGCACCTACTGTCTTAAATGGCAAAGCTAATATTGAAATTGTAAATGATGTGAAATGTGGTGCGGTGCCAAGAATGATATGATAAGTTGTGGACCCAAGTGCCTGTGAAATAATATATGTGAAACAAGATGGTTAATAAGAAGGGAACAACGCCTTGATAGGGCGGCCAAGTCGGTCGTGCTGATATCGGATGCCATGCCGCACACATGGTGGTATTATGCTAATATTAAATTCCGAAAAAAGGGAAAATGAGATTGTGATTGAAGTGTATGTCTCAAGTGAGACAACCTAGCTGATCGGGTCGAGATCGGACTCCGCTCAAGATAGTGGTGGTATTGTGAACATTGATGAATAATGTGAAATGTCCCCAAACTAAAAGTTATGGAAAAATGATGTGAAAGTTGTATGATCCTTTATTTGTATGATAATGTGGTGATTGTTTAAAGCTTTGTTGATCCTTGTGATTTCTTATTCTAGTATGAAAGTTCTTTCTAACTAGATGGTGTTTAGTTATACATACTAGTACCACTCTATGGTACTAACATCCTTTTGGCCGGGGGCGCTACATTTTTAAATGAATGTAGGTAGCTCTATAGAGGACAGTGCTGATTGCGCATAGCAGAGTGTCCTCCTGTCGAAGACTTGGTGAGCCCCTTTTTTCTTGAAGGGTTTATATTGTACATATTTTGTTGTAGATTTCAACTGTTGAGGTATAGTTGGGGCCTTATTGCCGGCATTGTCATAATTCGTCTTTTGTATCCATAGAGGCTCCATAGATAATGTGTGAGTTATGTGTGGGTGTTGGATGGGTTAATGATCTGTAGGTTAATACACTATTCTCTAGTTTGTCTATGAAATGACTGTATAAAATCTTGGAAACTTAACCATGATTTAAGATTTGTGATATAAAAAAAATATGAACTACTAATGTTGAATGCTCGATTTTGCTATTGTCTAATTAATCGAAAGCCGGACTCCTTAATCATATTATGTTGGGTAGAAAGTGTCAATAAGGCTTGCTCTGTTGGGTTCACTCGATTGAGCGTCGGTCACGCTTCCCGAGGTTTGGGCGTGACAAAACCCTAATTTTTTTATCCTTTCATCTTCTCAGATCTGTCTGGATATGAGATAAATCGAGTCTATTCCACATGTTTTCACGAAAGTTATGGTTTTTAATCTATTCTCCGTTTTTCCTAAAAAAACTAGGGTTTACCGAAGTCACTCTTTTAAAGACTTTCCAATTTTTGAGTGTTTAATCGTGGTTCCAATTTGTGTTAATATTGTTTAGACTGTAGTCGATTTATGCTAAGGCCATAATTTCTCATATTTTTTGCTTCGATTTTGAATATTTCTGTTTTATTGGCTACGTTATTTGGTATGTGTTTTGACTTTCAAGATTTTCCTTAGTATCTTGTGACTTCTACCCTAGTTCATCTCTACTAGGGTTTCTGAGTCGATCTCTTCGCTCATTATGTGTGTTTATGGAGTATTGTTCAGCGTGCTCATCTATTTGTGGAAAACTGATATTTTTCCCTCTCTTTAAATCAATATTATTTTGAATTTCGATTTGCTGATTTTCTTGGTTGAAATTATGTGCTGATTCTTTATTTATTCCCTTATTTACGACTCTAATTATTCTTATTAAATTATTGTCTGTAATGATATTGATTCTTCACGATTACTTCCTTAATTAAACTTCTATTTGTTTACCTCTTTACTTAGGTATGATTTGATTTTCTTTCCTTAATGTCCTTTAGCCGTTGGGTATTATTGATACCCAATTTTTTCTGTATATTTTTTATATGCAAAATACTTTCAAAAGAGTATATAAATGCATATATAAGCATGTTCAAGTGTTTTTTTTATTTTTAAAAGATATTTGAACCAATTTATTGTCCTATTTTAGCAGTTCAAAAACCAATAATTGTTTCCAAATTATCCTTTTGGTGATTCAATTATTGTATTCTCATATTTATACCAATATATAGTTAAGGTAATTATCGCACATTTTTATAAATTTATTTTGGTATTTTCAAAGCTAAATAGCACTAAATTGCAATTTTAGCCTATTTTAAGATTTAATAGCGTTTATGATCACAAAATTGATTCCAGTATATTTTAATTTAATGTCTATATATTATTAATTAATTTAGTGCCTTTAATTCGTTTTCAGAAATCATTTTTACTATTTTCTACCAAAATATAAAGGGAAAAGTGGCTATTTAAATACTAGCCCTAATTCATTTTAATTATAGCCAAAATTGACCACCCCAATAACCCAATTTCAAATTAAAAATTACCTGGTCCAATTACAATTTAACCCGATCCTAGACCCACTTATCAAACCCGTCCGACTCCCTTTTTGATCCAGGCCGTTGATCATTTTGATCAATGACCACAGTTCCCCTTTCCTTTTTTAATTCCCTAAACCCCCAACCCTAAACCATTCTCATCAGAGACGCCGCCCTTGAAACCCCTCTCTTTTCTCAGATTCTCTCGAACCTTACTTAACCCTAGCCGCCTCTAATCGCTCCCACATCGAAACCTAACGGAAACCATGGCTTCTATGGCCATGGGAGTCTTATATTCACCTCCTATCGCTCCTATGTGCTCGATACTTGAAGATTCGAGGCTAGAATTCGAAGGTCTTCACTAAGACCTTCGGTGACTCGAGGTTCCACGGTGATCTCCGGCCTTGCTCCGGTGTAACCTGGTCTTCTGAGCCTAATTCTAAATTCTCCGACTCAGATCGGCGACTTTTCAAAGCCTTCTCTTTCTAGGTTTCTTCTGAAACCCTAACCTTTCGAGGTTTTCTCTGATTCTTTTTAGATCTATTTTTGTATCTATGCTCTACTTGAGTTTTCAAATGATTTGTCTAATTTTTCTTTTGAAAATTACTTTCAAAACCCTTCTTTTCCGATTTAGGGTTTTCTGGAAAGTGTTTAAGTGTTTTATGATTTTTCTTCTTTGTTATTCGTATTGTTTCTCTTACTGCATTTCCTATATCATGTTCTCATATGCTTTCTACTGTGTTCTTATGCTTTTTCTTTTACCATGTTCTTTTATGTTCTTTTCTTAAGTTTTATACTCCGTTCTTGAATGTTCTACACTGTGTTCTATGTGCTCCACACTTGTGTTTCTTCTACCATATGTTCTATATTAACTTTCTACTATGTTCTGGTATTTTTACTACTATGTCCTTCTATACTATACTTTCTACTATGTTCTTCGCTATTTTCCTTCTACTGATCCTTATTTCAGTTTCTTCTAAGAAAAAACTTACTTATGCATGTTTCTTCTACTCTTTCTACTGTGTTTGCCTGTTTTCTCATAGGTTCCTGAAGGAAACCTCCGAGCCTATTTCGACTACTTCTCTTCTCATCTATGTACTTGATTTAGGGGGAAACCCTAAAGCTTGGGGGTGCTGCTAGGTCTGGTCATATATTTGATTGAACTAG
>MU668876.1:23713-38082 GCA_026770625.1 Nicotiana glauca
AATCACAATTAGAAGATTAAGCACACCCGGAAGGCTACAAGTAGTTCAATCCTATCCCTAGGTAGAATCTATAAAATGAGGGTTAACGCCTCAAGTTCTTGTTAATTAATCTTTCCCAACCCCAAATTATTTTCCCCAAAATCAATGCGGAGTTAATGGGCGAGTCCTAGGGTTAGCTATTCCCTTCGGAAACATTAAAGAACAAGAATAATTAAAATAACAATAACTCACTTCATAAATATATAAAAATCATTCAATACATAAGCAGAACAAGGTATTTAATCCACACTTTAAATATGAATATTTCCATAAATAAGGTTCAAGTGTTGGAAATAAATACTACACACTTAAATATTCAATGCAAAGCAAGGAAATGAAGAAAGCAACAATAATGGGTAAGAAATTCCCAACCAAGAGCTTCAATCTTCAAGACACAAGTGTGTGTGCAAAACCCTAGCTTCCAAAAATGTTCTCTCTAGTCTATGAGGATTGAAAATAAGCCAAAGATACTCAAAAGATCTGCTTGGACGAGTATAAAACTGATTTGGGGTGAGAAATTCTGAAATGTCCATTTTGCCCCAGGCCTGATGCACTACTTTCGCATCTGAAAGTAACCGCAGATGCGGTTACACAAAGGCGGAAATTTGAACGCATAAGCGGAGTTCCTCATTAGTGCCAGTGACCACAGAAGCGGAAAATAAGGCGCTTCTGTGCTTCCGCAAAAGCGAAATTTTAACCGCATAAGCGGTTTCTTCCCATTCAACTCAATCCGCAGAAGCAGTTGTTCAATCGCATAAGCGGAAGTCGCTTCTGCCGCCGTTCTTCCGCAGAAGCAGAATTCACTGGAGGTTTTTGCATGGTTTCACCTTCTTTTTGCTCAATTCCACTTCAATTCAATTCAAACCATTTCGTAGCATCATTTATCTGAAAATCTAACAATAACCACCATAAACAACATTATTTTATAATTAAAAGGACATAAAAGCTACAGAAAAGAGGCTAAAATGAGTGGTAAAATCACCACTCATCACCTGGGGTACATCGTGTTCGCGAGGGTATGATGCGAACGCGAAGAAGGAAAATTGAGGGGTCCAGGTTTGTCTTACGCGTTCGCGAAGGAGGGTGTGCGAATGCGTTGAAGGAAATTTCTGGGGTCTAAATCTGTGCGATGTGAACGCGGTGATGACACGCGAACGCGTTGAAGGGGGGACTGACACTATGGGATTGCGAGGGCGGGTTCACGAACGCGATGCAGGGAAACATTAAGGCACTGCAACGTGAGCCTGGGGCCGCATTCGCGAAGAACAAATCGACTGTGTAAAAATGCAAAAAAATCTCATATGTTTTCAAGTGCAAAACCACCCCCGAACCACCTTCGAATCACTCCCGAGCCCTCGGAGCTCCCAACCAAAGACATACACTAACTCAATAACATCCCACGAACTTGTTCGAGCGATCAAATCGCCAAGATAACATCAAAATCAAAGAATCTAACCCCAAAATTCATGATTTTCATTTCAAAGTTCATCAACCTCTAACTTTAGATATTTAGGTCTGAAACACGTCAAACAACGTCCGATTTTTACCAAATTTCACAGAAAGCGCTTAACGCATATTTAGGACCTGTACCGGGCATCGGAACCAAAATACGAGCCTGATACATATATTTTCTAACTCATTTTCATTTCCATTTTTCTTTAATAATTTCAGAAAATAATTTAACAGAAAAATTCTTTTACTCGGGTTCTGGACCTCGTATTTCGACTCCGAGCACATACCCGAGTCCCATATTTTTCTACGGACCTCCCGGGACTACCATATCACGGGTCCAGGTCCGTTTACCCAAAATGTTGACCAAAGTCAACTATATCAATATTAATATTAAAATTCTTCAAATTTTTCATAGAATTCCCATATTTTAAAATAAAAAATTTTTGGCTTCGTGCCCGGACTGTGCACGCAAATCGAGCCAACTAAAAGCGAGGTTTCCAAGGCCTCGAAAGTGCAGAAAAAGGGAGAAATACGGTGATGACTCTATGGGTCGTCACAACAGTACCCGTATACAATATACATGAACAGTGCCCGTAAATAGTACCATGAATAGTGTCATGCACAGTACCCCCGCGAACAGTGTAGTGTGAACAGTACCCCCACGTGTGAACAGTGCCCTGAAAATTTCTGGGCAGTTAAAGAACGAGCAACCCTATTTTTTCCATTTTTTTTGAGTTTCAAACTCGGATTTTGGGCAATTTTGAGCGAGAAATCACGGGAAAACTTGGGCTAAGTATTCTAGACTCTCTTGTGATTATATTCCATGAATAAACCTTCATTTTTGGCTTTAGATTATTGATATTTAAAGAGAAATGGAGGAATTTTCTAAAATTTCGTAAAGTTGAATTTTTAAAATTTGAAAGCCAATCCGATGTTGGATTTTCGTAAAATTTATATGGTTGGACTCTTGGTTGGATGGGGGTTCATATTCCGTAATTTTTGACGGGTTACGAGACGTGGGCCCCACGGACGAATTTTAGTGCAATTTTGATTTTTTATGGAAAATGTAAAATTTCATATGGAATTAATTCCTATAATTAGTATTGACTGAATTGAATTAAATGTGGCTAGATTCGGATCGATTGTAGAAATATTCGAGGGGAAAATGCATTTCAGAGTATGATTTCGCTCGGATTGAGGTGAGTAATGATTCTAAATGATGTCTTGAGGGTTTGAAACCCCGGATTGCACAACGTAGTGCTATGTTGAGATGAGAGACGCATTGTATGATGAGTGTGAGGTCATTTACTATTGGGAATTGTGACTTGGTCCATCCCAGTTGATATTTTGCCGCGTATTTGATAAAGACTTGTTGTTTTTCACCATGACTTGGGCTTATTGACATACTTGGGCTTCGTGCCGACTATTTGAAACCCTTTGTAAATTTCCATCACTGTTTCCTTACTAATTGAAATATTATTTGAACTCAGTCCAATTGAATTATACTGTTTCATGCACTCAGCTATATTTTTACTCAACTTGAGATTTAAATGATATTTGAATTGATGTTGAGCTGACCACTACTGTTTTACTGTTGCCCAAGGGGCTTACGATTATTTTCTGGACTTATTGAGGTCGAGGGCCATATGTGAGGATATGTTGAGTGATGTGAGGAGGCTTTCAGGCCTCGAGTGTGATGTGAGAAGGCTTTAAGGCCTTATGTTGATGTGACAGGCTTCAAGGCCTTATGATGATATAGCGGTTGGGTTGTAGAAGCCCCTCCGGAGTCTGCACCTCCACAGTGAGCGTGGGTACCCAGGTGAGTTAGGAGTGAGACTGAGAGGTTGATATTGTACTTTGTGAGTTAGGAGTGAGCCCGAGAGGCTGATATTGTACTTTGTGAGTTCGGAGTGAGCTTGCAGGGCTGATACTGTACTGAGAGTTTGATATTGAGCCTGAAGGGCAGGTTTCTGATTATTTCTTACTTGTTGAAATTATTTGTCTTCACTATTTTAAAAGAGATTTATCTGATGCTTTATGGTTTTATTGTATAACTGAGTTTACTGCTTGAGATAACGTTAATTGTGCCTTTATGATATTTCATGCTTTCAGTCATTATTTATTTTTATTACTCACTGGGTCAGAGTACTCACATTACTCCATGCACCTCGTGTACAGATGCAAGTATTTGTTCACCCGGTAGCGGGTTTTGAGTTGATTGAAGATCTTGCTATCGTAGCTGAGCAAGGTGACCGCCACCGTTCGCGGCACCGAACATCTTCCTTTGATTTTAAATTCTATTCTGTATATTCCTAGCCTTGTAGTTGTATTTAGTAGACTATATAGTAGCTCATGACTTGTGACACCCCGATTTCGGGTTGAGTCAGGATGATTTTCCTGTTTTATCATATTTATTCCGCACTTATGATTATATTATCCATGTTTTAGACTTATTCATGCTAAGTAACTATTAAAAGAGGTATTGTTGCTTATATTGTCTGGCCTTATCTTCACGAGAGGCGCCATCACGACCGGGTTTGGGAATTGGGTCGTGACAAGTTAGTATCAGAGCCTAGGTTACTAGGTCTCACGAGTCATGAGCAGGTTTAGTAGAGTCTCGCGGATCGGTACGGAAACGTTTGTATTTATCCCTGAGAGGCTGCAGAACCTTTATGAAAAATTTCATATTCTTTAAATTCTTATCGTGCGTCCTTGATTCAGCTTTAAAAAGTAACTCTTGCAATTCCTTCCACGTGTTCGTATGCACGAACGAGTGCTCAATATTAGATGTGCCCTGATTACTTGGAATTCCCCAATAGAAGGGCGAGACGTGATCTCTCTGAGTTTGATATTAGGCCAGTCTGGAGGACTTGAGGCCGAGTCTTTGCCTATGGCTTGAGCACCGAGGTGCTAATTGTGCGAGCAAGTAGTTTGAACTTATATGTCCGGTATTGTCCCTATTAGTGGGAATGATGGTTGGATATCTACGTGAGGAGTATGTTAGTACTGCGAGATGTATCTATATGACTTGGAAGTGACGAGGAAGGTCTACTGGATGATAGGTGAACTATTGAATGTATGATTTCCATTGTGATAGGATGTGTAGCCCCAAGTTATGGGCACATGAAGAATCTTTTCATGTCTCCTATTTGGAGTGAAGTAAATTTCATGTTACAGTATGAGTTTCCACTCTGGAAAATTAAGTGATTGTGTAATATGTATGACAGTGGAAGGTATACAAAATGTTAATTGGAGGCAAAACAGGTGGGTTATCTCCTGCGGAGGGTTCTAAAGTTGTGTGATCTTATGTTGTTTATTAGAAGATCTCATTTATAAGTGAAGAATATGCGTTGAAATCTAAATTGGGCCGCCTAGAGAGTGGGCTTAACTGTTGTGTGAGTGAATGCAAGAATTGCAGAAAAGTTAAAATTCCAGATGATTTGTGCTTCCACAAGCTTATGAAGGATGAGTTTAACCTCACTATGGTATTACGACAGCAATAGAGTATATGCGTTATGATTTACTAAGTGCGTTTTGATCTATTGCTTTGAGCCAAGTTGGGGAGTTTGCTATTAATTAAGTTGATTGCACGTTTAGGTGCTATATTTTTTTCGGTTTGAGGCGTGTTGGTGAGTCTGTTATGGCTTACGGAGATTAAGGTCGATCAGGCGGTGGCCAGACTCATTTTTATGCTATTCCAGGTAGGACATATGTTATTGCTTCAGATGCTGTTATTACAGGTATTGTTCCAGTCTACCACAAAGATGCCTCTATATTATTTGATCCCGGTTCCACCTATTCTTATGTGTCCTCGTATTTTGCTCATTATTTGGGTACACCCCGGGAGTTTCCTTCTTTACTTGTTCATTTATCTACCCCGGTGGCAATACTGTTGTTGTGGACCGTGTGTACCGGTCATGTGTTGTGATTATTGAGGGTCTGGAGACCCGAGTTAATCTATTGCTATTGAGCATGGTGGACTTGATATTATATCGAGCATGCATTTGTTATCTCCGAGTCATGCTATTATAAACTGTCATGCTAAGACAGTTACTTTGGCTATGCCAGGTGTACCGCGGATTGAGGAACGTGGTATGAATGATTATGTTCCTAGTAGAGTAAATTCTTTCTTGAAAGCCCAGCATATGGTTGGGAATTGTTGTCTATCATATCTAGCTTGGTTATGTGCGAAAAAATTTGAAAGTTTTCCCGATGGTTTATACCATGGTTTGAGCCGGATATCTCCTACCGATGCGCAAAGCATATTATATATTATGAACTCCTCCTAAATGGGAGCAAATAGAAGATTTCTAACTGCCGGAATGTAATTTTCCTATAGCCCATAAATTCTAATGAGATTTTGTGTTTACAACAAGATGGCATGATAGATGTGGTATATGGTACATGCTTAATATTTTCATGTACGAGGTGGCAGTTCATTCTTGAAGAGAAGGTCATAAATTCTGGATGGAATAGTCAGTTTCAGATATTTAGATTGAATGTTATAACTACTCGGTAAGGCTGGAGAAAGGTGCACATATATTCTGATTAACAGATGTCTATTGGTGCTTCAATGCTCACTTGGTTGATCGACTACTAATATTTCAACCTTGTTATGTATTACAAAATTTTTGAAAATATTTATCTTGGGACGATCGCACTTGAAGGATATGTCAATCATTTGGGTGATAAGATTGTGATCAAGTACGGTGATTTATGTGATCTATGAATTTGGAGACGGGGAATTCTCAAAAATATACTATTTCGGGATTGTGGCATGTTGAGGAGAGTATTTTTATCTAACTCATTTGATGCACTAGTCGATCTAATTGATGGTGATGACTATACGCTGTGAGCGCGAATATATATGAGGTTTGAACCTGTGTGCAAGAACCGAGCCAATATTCATGCTCGGAAGATGCGTGGGTTATGATATGCCTAGAGTGGGATATTGAACTTAAAGTTATAATGTTTCTCTTATTTGTAACTCTATTAAGAACTATCTGGACTATACTTGAGATTTCCAAGATGCTAAAATCCAGAAAAAACTTGGTAATTACTAATTCTGTGTTAACTTGCTGATTTGATCTATGACAACGCAGTTTACTCATGCCTACGATATAGAGTGTTATTATGCCAGTCCAGGAGCATGAAAATCTTGTTTTAGTTAGTATATAAATGTGTACTCGTTGGATTTCTTATATATGATATGCTTGGACTGGAGGTCTGTGACCGTGTCAGGTGGATTATGATGTTCGAAACTAAGTTACTCATAAAGTTGATGTCAATGTGAGCTATAGAAGAGCTAGTTATTATTATTCTATTCATGTATCATGGTTCCACTGTGATTGACGAGCTCATATCATATCGTTAGGGTGGTACTTGTGGAACTTGCAAAGCGGCTCTCTTCTTTGAGGTATTTTCCCTTTTCTAGGGTAACCGGATGGCGCAATAGTGAGGTTTACTGGTATGGCATTGTATTATGTACTTCTCCGTGGGCATGACGATTCACTTGTAGTACTAGACTTCAAATTTGGCTTGGTTGATGGTTTTGAGCATGGTGACTTGGGGTGTCTCAAGTAAACTAGTGTCTGAATACCTCGCGGTTAGATTCAGGTGTTCTGTTTCTATGAAGTGAGACGGGTTCTCATCCTTGTGTTGTGGTGGTACTAGTTAGCTCGTGGTACAACTCTTTGATTTCAGTCATTTTAATGAATTTAGTATACTCGGATTGTTGCTTATTGGCGCGCGTATTGTGCGAGTTGTAGCTTAGGCCTATATTAATATGGTATGTCACCAGAATAGCGTGTTGGATTAGAAGAGATCCGAGGGATTATTAATGAATACAAACGGATTCGATTTCGGTATGTTGGAAGGATAATATCGAGCTTCGACTCAGAAATTTGATGTACCATTTGCCAAAGGAGAAGTGACTTCATGAATGGTTGATCTAAGAAATGGGTATGGATTACTATGTGTTTTATTTATCCTTTGCAGTATATGAAGCTGTTGGTATGAGACCTTAGTTGATAAGAGGTTTTCTATCGGTATTCGGTTGTTGCGTGCAACTGCTATGATTAAGAGTTATTGTTGCAAGCGTTTGAGTCATGTGTTATGTTATGTAATTGCACCCGAGGTTGCAGGTATGGGTTGTTACAGCTTGTTCGGTCTTATTCTAAATATAGATGTGAGGTCCTGACCTTGTGTATGATTTCGGAAATGGAAATGTGGTTCTAAGGTTTTGGTCTAGATTGTGTTGTGAAATTTTAGTTACAATGTATTGTAAGACCTATATGAGATAGGGTGGCATGGGATCACCCCCCGGGTTATGCATGGTAAGGTTATTTAGTGATTGTTTGGCTTTTGGAACAACTCTGGGCACGTTCGAGGACGAGCGTTTGTTTAAGTTGGGGAGGATGTGACGACCCGAACCGTCGTCTCGTGAGTTACTGCCTAGTTCTTCCCATTTTCTGTTTCTACATGCTTCATTATCCGTGTCATATGTCGTTGAGTTGATTTGGAGTGATTTTGATAAGAAATGAGACACTTAGTCTATTTAAGGAAGGCTTAGTTTGGAAAAGTCAACTGGGAGTTGACTTATATGTTAGAGGGATCGGATGTGAATTTTGATGATTCGGTTAGCTCCGGGAGGTGATTTTTGACTTAGGAGCGTGATCATAAGTATTTTTGGAGGTCCGGTGAAGAATTAGGCTTGAATTGGCGAAGTTAGTATTTTGGCGATTTCCGGTTGATAGGTGAGATTTTGATCCGGGAGTCGAAATGGAATTCCGAGAGTTGATGTAGCTTTGTTAGGTGATTTGGGATGTGTGTGAAAAATTTTAGGTCATTCGGACGTGTTTTGGTTAGGTTTTTTATCGAATGAGTAATACAGAAGTTTTGGAATTTCTTAAGCTTGAATCCGAGGGTGATTCGATGTTTGATGTTGTTTTGAGTATTCCGAAGGTTGGAAAAATTTTGAATGATGTTATGGAGTGTGTTGGCATGTTTGGTCGGGGTCCCATGAGGCTCAGATAAGTTTTGGAAGAGTTTTTGGAAGATTTTTGCCGTTTTGAGCATAAGCATGTAATGATCCAAAAGTCCATTTTTAGTTCTAGATATCAAAATTTGATTTCGAGACTTCCATAATTTAAATAATGGATTATAAGAATGATCTGGAAAATTTGGTCTAATTTCATCAAGTCGTGATTGAGTTTTGACACAAAACATGAGTTAATGGTTTAACAAGAAAAATGGGTATTTAACTGAGCAAATGAGCTCCGAATTGAGTTTCGACTGAAGGGTTATGTTTGTATTATTATTTGTGACTTGTAGGAACAAGAATCATCGAATTCCGAGTTCGTACGATGGAGTTAGAGCCTTTTTAGTGAAAAGAAAAGTTGAAGCAATTTTCTGGGCAATTTCTGCATTTTTCATACGTGTGAACAGTGATCGCACTTGCGTGAACAGTACTCGTGTACAGTACCCGTATACATTATGCATGAACAGTGCCTGTAAACAGTACCATGAACAGTGTCATGCACAGTACACCCGTGAACAGTGTAGTGTGAACAGTCCCGCACGCATGAATAGTGTCCCAAAAATTTCTAGGCAGTTAAAGAACGAGCAACACTATCTTTTCCATTTTTTTTTGAGTTTCAAACTCGGATTTTGGGAAATTTTGAGCGATAAATCATGGAAAAACTTGGGCTAAGTATTCTTGACTCTCTTGTAATTATATTCCATGAATAAACCTTCATTTTTAGCTTTAGATTATTGATATTTGAAGAGAAATGGAGGAATTTTCTAAAATTTCATAAAATTGAATTTTTAAGATTTGAAAGCCAATCCGATGTCGGATTTTGGTAAAATTTATATGATTGGACTCGTGGTTAGATGAGGGTTCATATTCCGTAATTTTTGACGGGTTCTGAGACGTGGGCCCCACGGACGAATTTTAATGCAATTTCGAATTTTTTTATGGAAAATGTAGAATTTCATATGGAATTAATTCCTATAATTAGTATTGACTGAATTGAATTAACTGTGGCTAGATTCAGATCGATTGGAGAACGATTCGAGGGGAAAATGCATTTCAGAGTAGGATTTCGCTTGGATTGAGGTATGATTTTAAATGATGTCCTGAGGGTTTGAAACCCCAGATTGCACAACGTAGTGCTATGTTGAGATGAGACACACATTGTATGACGAGCGCCGGGTCATTTACTATTGGGAATTGTGACTTGGTCAATCCCGGTTAATATTTTACCGCGTATTTGATAAAGACTTGTTGTTTTTCACCATGACTTGGGGCATACTTGGGCTTCGTGCCGACTATTTGAAACCCTTTGTGAATTTTCATCACTGTTTCCTCCTTAATTGAAATATTATTTGAACTCATTCCAATTGAATTATACTGTTTCATGAACTCAGCTATATTTTTACTCAACTTGAGATTTAAATAATATTTGAATTGACGTTGAGCTGAGCACTACTGTTTTACTGTTGCCCAAGGGGCTTATGATTATTTTCTAGACTGATTGAGGGCGAGGGCTATATATGAGAATATGTTGAGTGATGTGAGGAGACTTTCAGGTCTCGAGTATGATGTGAGAAGGATTTAAGGCCTTATGTTGATGTGACAGGCTTTAAGGCCTTATGATGATATAGCGCTTGGGCTGTAGGAGCTCCTCCGGAGTCTGCACCCCCATACTGAGTGCGGGTACCCAGGTGAGTTAGGAGTGAGCCCGAGAGGTTGATATTGTACTTCGTGAGTTAGGAGTGAGCCCGAGAGGCTGATATTGTACTTTATGAGTTGGCAGTGAGCCCGAGAGGCTGATGTTTTACCATGTGAGTTGGGAGTGAGCCCGCAGGGCTGATACTGTACTGAGAGTTTGATATTGAGCCTGAGGGGCAGGTTTCTGATTATTTCTTAGTTGTTGAAATTATTTGTTATCACTGTTTTAAAAGAGATTTATCTGATACTTCGCGGTTTTATTATATAACTGATTTTACTGCTTGAGATAGCGTTAATTGTGCCTTTATGAGATTTCATGCTTTCAATCATTATTTATTTTTATTACTCACTAGGTCAGAGTACTCACATTACTCCCTGCACCTCATGTGCAGATGCAGGTATTTGTTCACCCAGTAGCGGGTTTTGAGCTGATTGAAGATCTTGCTATCGTAGTTGAGCAAGGTGACCGCCAGCGTTCGCAGTACCTGACTTCTTCCTTTATTCTAAATTCTATTCTGTATATTACTGGCCTTGTAGTTGTGTTTAATAGACTCTGCAGTAGCTCATGACTTGTGACACCCCGATTTCGGGCTGAGTCGGGATGGTTTCCCTGTTTTATCATATTTATTCCGCACTTATGATTATATTATCCATGTTTTAGACTTATTCATGCTAAGTAAATGTTAAAAGAGGTATTGTTGCTTCTGTTGGCTGGCCTTGTCTTCACGAGAGGCGCCATCACGACCGGATTTGGGAATTGGATTGTGACCTGGGCCCGGTGCTCGGGTTTTGTCAAATTCGTGAATTTTGATATTTTTCGATTGCTTTCAATTGGGTGTTGTCTCATTAGCATAATGTGACATATTCATTGTGATTTGGGTCAGATTCAGCGTGCGAGGAGGTCGATTCGAGAGGCAAGGGCATAGCAAGCTAGACTTTTGGCGGTCTTGAGGTGAGTAATAGATGTAAATGATATCCTGAGGGTTTGAAACCCCGAAATTTCACATCGTAACGCTATATTGAGGCGAGACACGCACTCTACAATGAGTGCGGGGTCGTTGATTAATGGGGACTGTGACTTGGTCCGTCCCGTGTAAAGTTTTTACTGTATTTTTTAGTACAACTTAATTGAGAATCATCTTTACTTGGATTTAATTGTTACATTTGGGCTTCGTGCCAATTATTTGAATCCTTCAGGGATTGATATCACTGTTTTCGCACTATTTGACATATTAATTAATCTCAGTCCTAAGTTTTAAATACTGGTTTACAAACTCAGCCACTTTTATACAGATTTGAAAACTTAAATGATATTCTAAATGATATTTTGAGCTGAGAACTATTATTTTAATATTGCCCGAGGGGCTTATGTAAATTTCTGGACTGAGCATTGATCGGGCTGCGCGCTGCAGCAGTATTATATTGATCTTGAGGCTGAGAGCCTGGTTGATTATATTGATATTGAGGCCGAGATCCTGGTTGATGCCACGATATGGCTTGATATTGCGCTTGGGCTGTAGGAGCCCCTCCGAAGTCTGTACACACCCCCAGTGAGCGCCGTCGATGTTAAATGGATGGATCGGACTGCACGCCGCAGTGGGTACTAGGGTGTACTGTCATATGCATTGCATTTCACTCATGCATTTGTTCTTTATCTGTATTACCTGTCATAATATTTATGTACTCTTATTTCATTGATTTGTTGCTTCATTATTAAATGCTCAAAATTTCTAGTTATAGTTTACTTTGTGTTTTTCCATGATTTCTTATTCTCAGCCTTTATTTAAGTTTATTACTCACTGGGTCGAAGTACTCACATTACTCCCTGCATCTTGCGTGCATATTCAGGTACACCACAAGCTGAGTGAGGATTTGTTTAGCTAAGCAGCAGTATCCGGGAGTATCGAGGTAGCTGCATGGCGTTCGCAGCCTGGATCTCTCCCCTCTATCTCTATCTTTTATTCCTTATTTCCTAGACAGACTTGTAATAGGTGGACATTCTGTATTAGAGGCTCAGATTCGTGACATCGGATTCTATTGGGCTATGTTGCAGTATTATAATTGAACTTCCGCACATCTTATCATTAATTATAAACTTTGAATGTAATGACTTAGTAAATTCCCTGTGTTATTTACCTATAATCTGAGTAAGAATTTGGGATAATGTTATTGAATGAGCAGTGTGTTGGGCGCCATCATCACCGGGGTTGGGGTCGTGACACGAGTATTCTTCCCTCTTTGTTCCGGTTAGTCTGATAGAGTTTTGTTTAGATTTGTTAGAGGTCTATGTTGTGTTCACATTGTTGTTTTGCAGAGTTCTGTGCTATTGTACTTTCGCTCATTTGTTGTTATTATTTCCTTTCTGGCATTTGTTGTTATTCTCTTTCTGGTATCTTTTGTTGTTACATGCATTTCCTCTTGTTTATTTTATGATATTATTGTCTCTTCTGTTGATCCGAGAGTCTCCTGGGAATAATCTCTCTGTCCTTTCGGGGGTAGGGACAAGGTCTGTGTACACTCAACTCTCCCCAGACTCCACTAATAAGATTTTAATAGGTATGTTGTTGTGTTGTTGTCCAGCTATGTTTTTGCAAATTTATCACCCAAAAAATAAAATATACAATAGGATCAAATAGCCATTGTATTTAAAAAAGAAATTAAGATACTAAGTTAGATAAAGTGTGCATTGTGTATTAAGATGAAGAAAGAAGAAATACACAATTATATTCTAATAGATAAACAATCATAATAATGATTGAAAAATATAACATCAGTTGATTTTTAAATTTTTCTTCACATGCCTAAAGGAGTGTATATATCCATGCACTTTACCATGTCAATGTCCAGGAGTAACAATTATCAAATACCCAACTTCAGGGGTAATTAAGATATAATTTGTTTAGGGGCGTAACTAATAATTCCGTGCGAAGCGTAGGAATTTTTTTGAATTCGCTCATAGATTAATATGAATCCTTTAATAGTAAGCAGTTCCATTATGATTTTACTTCTACTTTTATAAATGAAAATCTTCAGATGCATATGTCTACGTGCTTGAACGAAGAAAGAAAACTCACTCCAAAACGAAGAAAGTGTAGATTAATCAAAATATAGCGATTGAATAATATCTTTGCAATAATAATTTAGTAATTTCTAATAGATTGGAATAATTCTCATGACATTTCTTTGGTCATAGAAATTGAATAATTGTATTTTTGTCCTAAGAGTTTCTTCTTTCTTTGAAAGTTAGTAGCTAATTAGGATCAATAATATTTAGAAACTTACACTTTTGTTAATTTTAATTTTATAATCCTCACACAAGTATTAATAGACTATTTATATAACCTTTTAAAATTTATATTCATTGAAATAGGTGTACACGCGTATCCTAAAACTAATAACCTCATATATGTAAAGAATTGAGAAATACACGCGTAAAAATGAAGTATACAAATTACGGACATAATGTTGCGCGACTATTGGAGACAAAGGCATATGTATAATTAAACTCAATGGAATCATTATATTTTTAAAATTATGGGACCAAAATCTACTATGTTTTGCAATTTTAATAACTCGGTCCCGAGCACTCCAAATTCATTAGAACTCAAATCGAACTCTTTCAAATTAAAATTTTGATATTAAATTTTTACTTATTTGAATGTTACAGGAAATCCTAATATTTAAGTATTTCATGCAGGAAGACTATATTCTTTTTCTATATTTCTTTCTATAATGTAGCCCTATAATTATTTAGTATTTCTAAAACGTCCCAACCAGTTAATTTCTTGTATTTCTTACTATGTTTTTACTTATTCTTATTGATCTCCGTTGCAAATTATTGCAAAGAGCAATCATAAAAATAAAAAAAACTTATTCAACATGAATAGTAATCACAAAAATGCTTATTCAGCCTGAACTATGGCAGTTCAGTGGTAAAATTTAAAATTACTATATGATGGTAATTTAAGGAAATATTACGTAACTTTTGAAATTTCATAAAACAATATATAAGTTTTTGTGAATGATAGAGATGTGTTAAAGATGGCTTGAACAACATCCTTAAAAATTAGTTCAAATAAAGGTAACACCAAAAAAAAAAAAAAAAAAAAAATCGGAAACTAAACGTAAAAATAATAGACAAAAA
>MU668876.1:40117-52038 GCA_026770625.1 Nicotiana glauca
CCGAACCGAACCGTCATATAAATATATAAATTTTATTTATATTTTTAAGACTTTATAGTGAATTTTCTTTAGAAAATGTAGAAATATTTGGGATCCTCTCATGTATTAACCTTGAAAGCGTAAATTAACGAAAAATTATTGTTAGACGACTAAGAAAATAACTATCATGTGTTACTAAAAAAAATTTCCCATTAGAATATATTAATAGATCATATATTTGTCAATTTTTTCCATATTTACTAAACATATATTCACTTATCAAAGACTTCTCTATAATTTTAACAAAGTAAGATTGAAATAATATTCATGTAACAAAAAAACCCGAAAAACCCGAAAAAATCGAACCAATCCAAACCGATATAGTTGGTTTGGTTCGGTTTTTATCAAAACTGAACCAACCCGATCCATGTACACCCCTACTCACAGCTTCTGGAGATAGCTTTCCGAAGGAAAAAAAGCACAAAAGAGCGATAGAAAGAAAGCACAAAAGAGCTACGGAAAAACTAAATGCAAAATCTACACTTCTCATTTCTGATTGACTAGAAAAAGAAAAAAAATAAAAATAAAAACTGTGTATCTTTTTGTGCTCGTCGAGAAGACTCTTAGTTTTGAACTTGTTGCACAAACCACAACTGAGTTTATTGTCTCTGTGAACAATCTTATTGTGTGCCTTCAATCCTTTAGAGGAATGATAGTTCTTCTTACAAATATAGCAGTAAGTAAGTAGGCATTTTAAAATCTGAAGTGAAAATTGAAATTGCTTCTTCTATATTTATAGACGAAAGACGCGTCACATTTGTAGATTAAGGGTGTGTTTGGTATTCTAATTTGCTAGATTTAGTTTAGAAATTTTTGTTCGATAAATGTTTTAAAGCTCGCACAACTAATTTCCATAACTTATGAGTAAATTAATTTATTACCTTACTCGTTTATCCATTTTTTTTTTATCTTTCTATTCCCTTTAATTTTCATAGACAATTTTTTTTTTATTTTCTTAAAAAGTTTATCTGTCTATTGACCTTGAGAAGGCATATGATAAAGTTTTGAGGGAGGTCCTATGGAGGTGATTGGAGGTTAGCGGCGTTCCAGTAGTGTACACTGGGTTGATTAAGGATATGTATGATGATGCTTAGATTCCGGTGAGGACTTTGGGTGGTGACTTGGTCCATTTTCCTATGGTGATGGGGTTGCACCAGGGATCGGCTCTTAGCCCATTTTTGTTGGCCTTGACGATGGATGTATTGTCGCCTCACATCCAAGGATAGGTGCCTTGGTACATGTTATTTGCCGATGATATAGTGTTGATTGACGAGATGTTGTGACGACCTAAGGGTCTTCACCTGTTTTCTTACTCATTTCGTGCATCCGAGGCCTTGAAATCTCATTTTTAGTTGTCTCGATTTGCGTGCGCAGTCCGGGCGCGTAGCCGGAAAGCTTAAAAGTGAAATTATGTGAAAAATGTTAAAATTTGGTATTAAAATGAGTAGAGTTGATTTTGGTCAATATTTTGGGCAAACGGACCCGGACCTGTGATTTGATGGTCCCGGAGGGTCCGTGGAAAAATATGGACTTGGGCGTATGCCCGAAATTGAAATCCGAGGTCCCTAGCCCGAGAAATAAATTTTTAAAAGAAATTATTTTTCTAAAATTGTTAAGAAAATTTTAAATAAAAATTGATTAGAACGTGTTGGTATCAGGCCCGTATTTTGATTCCGGCGCCCAGTACAGGTCTTATATGTGTTTTAAGATATTTCTGTAAAGTTTGGTTGAGATCGAATGTCGTTTGACGTGTTTCGGACCTAAAACTCTAAATTTGAAAGTTTATGGAGTTCAAAGAAAAACTAGTGATTTTGAGGTTTGAATCCTTGTTTTTATGTTATTTTGGTGATTTGACCGCACGGTTAAGTTTGTAGAATATTGTTGAGTTAGTGTATGTGTTTGATTAGGACCCCGAGGGCTCGGGAATTTTTAAGAGGTGTTTTGGAGTGGTTTCGGACTTAGGAAAGTTGTAGGTTTTTGGGCTTCAGCAGTTCCAGGTTCTCTCTTCTTCGCGTTCGCGAAGCCCTTCCCGCATTCACGAAGCTTCAGGTTTTTCCTTCATCGCATTCGCGATACTACCCTCGTGTTCGCATAGTGTTAATTGAACTAGGGGTAATTGGCCAAACTTTCTTCTTCGCGTTCGCATTCAACTGTTCGCGAACGCGTAGCCTTACAACTTCTTTCACCGCATTCGCGTAAGCTCTCACGCGTTCGCATAGAACGAATCCCTGGACCCCCCACCTTTTCTTCTTCGCGTTCGCGTTACCCATTCCGCATTCGCGATGACTTGCCCAGTTTACCCTTTTCGAACGCGACTTCCTTTCTGCGAATGCGAAAAGCTAATTTCGCCCAGTTATATTTAATTTCAAAAATAGTGTAGCAGTGGATCCCTCATAAAAACACCCGAGTTTCTTCTTCTCCAAGGTCCTTAGGCATCCATTGAAGCTTCCTTTCATCAAGATCTCTTGGGTTAGTAAATTCCAACTTGTTTTCTTCATTTTCCATCATTATTTATCGAATTTCTAAGCTTAAATCATGTAATTTATGACCTCGTGTTTTGACCAAGCGGGCCCGGGGTCAATTTTTTGGAATTATGGGAAGAAAGCTTGAAAATCTATATTTAGGCATTGGGTTTGATTTGTTTAGCGTATATTGATACTACGAAATCATTATTGTATAGATTTGATTTAGTTGGAGATGAATTCGAAAGGAAAAACGGTTGTTGTGGATTGAATTGGTCGTGGAAGTATGAGGTAAGTGTTCGGTCTAACCTTAGCTTGAGGGATTAGGAGTCGAATCATATTTACTACTTTTTTTTGTGTTGTGTACGATGTATACACATGGTGACAAGTATCTATACGTTGGTGTCGAGCATGACCGTGAGTCCTAAATTTCTAAATTGTTGTATTCTTAATTGACCCTATGGGAACTTGGTTGAAGATCTTTGATACCGAACAAGTATTTAGTTAGGACTGAGTATTGGTGTTAATTGTGTTAAGTAGAATTTGAAAAAGTTTGGTTATAGCTGTATCTTCCTTGCAGGGATAGTTGATTTAATATTCTTGTTTCCTTGTCGGGAAATCAGTATGTTATCTTGTTCCCTTGCCGGGATTCTCTTTGTAATGATGTGTTGGATTGAAATGGGAGCGGATGGTATGCCTACCACACGATTTATGAAATGGGAGCGGATGGTACGCCTACCATGTGATATTATAAAATGGGAGCGGGTGGTATGCCTATCACAATATATTATGAAATGGGAGTGGGTGGTACGCCTACCACGAGATATGATAAATGGGATCGATTCGCACGCCTGCAACAAGATGAAACTTAAAAATGAAAGTTGTCTTTACATTTCTATTCCGTGTTTGAAGTTAAAATCTAGTATTTCCATATTATTTAGAGACTCTTCCTTTATCTGTTATCCCCGAAGCTTGTTCTCCCTGATTGGTGCAGACTCAACCCTTGGGAAGAGTGGGCGCTAACAACCTTTACCCGATAGTGGTTTCGGGGTCAATTTCCTCAGGGAGCTAGTTATGGGAGTTGAGTATTTGTGAAGTCTAGGAAGGTGTTTTGGCTCCTAATTTTGCTTCTATCATTTTTGGTTTATCCGCTAAATTTACAACTACAATTGTAAACTAAATTATGCTAAGTAATGATGCTATTTGTATGCAATAAGAGAAAAGCACTAGGGTTGTAGCACTTGCCTAGGTGACTAATTAACGGGTATAGAATTCTAATGCAAGGATGATAATTGAGGGAGATATGGATAACTGTTGCACTTAGAATTCACTCTCACACCTCTCGGTAGAGAGAATGATTTTGCCCAATTGACTCTCTCGAGACCAATTGAGTAGGCTAATTTGCCCAAGCAAGTAATGGTTCAAGTAGGGTAGTTACTCTCTCGAGGTTTAACCCGTCACTTGGGACTACCATTCTCATGGGTCCATTCCAAATCCTTGTTGAGTTAATTGTGAGGTCATAGACTCTCTTTCTCAAGAAGAGTAAAGACCCACTAAGCTAGACTTAGTGTTTGCAACCACCAAATCCAAGTGAAAACATACAATCAACCCAAATACCAAACACCCAACATCATCCAAGCATTAACCAAAAATACCCATTAATTACCCACACTAGGGTTGAGCCACAACCCTAGTTAATGGGTTTAGCTAGACATGGAAGAAGTAGAAATAGAAGAAGTACTAGAAGAAATTAACATAATCATTAACTACAAGATTAATCTACTTGAATCCACGTTAATTGCAAGAGAAAATTGCCTAAAGTAGGCTAATACAAAGTGTCTCGTGCTCAGCTGCTCAGATAAAATTCCAAAAACTTGACCTAAAAAAGTAAAATATTCTATTTATACTACACAGGAAAAACCAAACAAAAATACCCCTGAGGGTCTGTTGCGGACCATATAGAAATGTCATGCGGCCGCATAGGGTAAATGGTCTTCATATTCTGGCTTCTGGACTTGAGGATGCGGACGGCATAAAAATGTCACGCGGACTCATAGGTAAGGTCATGCGGACCACGTAGAAATGGTACACGGCCGCACTGTAGAAATCATCCCTTTTACGACTCTCTGATCTTTCACCCACGCGGACCACACTGATTTGGTGTGCGGCCGCGTGGAATTTTTGCCTTGGATTTATTAGCGTCTGATCATTCTTCGTTGCGGACCGCGTAGAAATGGATGCGGTCCATGTGGAACTTCTTCAAAATGTGCCTCTCTGAGCTTTTCTGCATGGCGCATGACAAAACAGTGCGGACCGTGCAGCCTGGGCTGAAACTTGATTTCTTTCTGAATCTTCCTGTGCGGCCGCATGACAAATCAGTGTGGTCCGCACAAGTCTCCTTTTTCCCAATTTTTAGTCATCTTCTGGCGCTTGGTAGGTTTCACTCCTTTTTTAGCCGATTTGTGATATTCATCATCTAGTCGCTCAAACCTGCGATCAAGCGCAACTTATAAGCAATTCAGGACTAATCAAGAGAAATTTATGCACAAAGCTTAGGTAAGAATGGGTATAAAACATACACAATTCACAATTATCAACTCCTACTAACTTAAACCTTTGCTTGTCCTCAAGCAATTAAAATGAGACCTACCCCTCAATAGAAAACATCCAGGTAATTCCTGTTTTTTTCCTAAAGTGACCTCAATCAAGAATCAATTGGGACTAACAATTGCCCTCAATGCGAATGTATCATTAACACATTTAAAACTTTGAAAACTTATGGATCAAGTGTGACACAGGAGCCTCAAGGGTTGACACATCTCATCAAGGAACCTTTCTCAAGTACTTTGGTCATTGTGGAACCTAAACTCAAACATCCTCGACTCTCCCTAACTGAACATGACCTTTTAGAGTAATTGCACACAAATCGAGGTGGACGGATTCTTCGGTCATCTCTCTCAAAGAAGAGACCCTAAGTCCGTCTCTAAGTACCATATGCTTGCCCTTCATGTAAGTATCCACTAATGTAGGCTTCCCTCAACTCAAGATCATATAGGGCTTTTTTCGGAGTCATTGTGAAGGCTTTTGGGTAAAGGTAGGATACACTTTCGTCCATATGGGTTCAATCTTCCCCTAAGCACTTCTTTTGATTCGTTTTGGCACACTTTCTTGACTCATTTGAGTATTTCTTCTTTCAAGGGGTTAGAGAGACACAATGTTACTCTTTCAAACCTTTCTCCTTTTTGTTCACCCTTTTTCGCATCTTTTTCCACTTTTTGTTGACTTTGAGCTCCCTATTTGGGTCTTTTTCACTTTTGTCTTTCTTTTTGCCTTTTTCTCTTTTTCATTGCCTTCCTTTTGATTTTTGCGTTTGTGCCTTTTCTACCACATTGGTGCCTGTCTTGTCTCTCCCCCAAACTTAGATATATGCCATTACTCAACGGAAGATTTTTGGGTCCCAAGAGAGGGTTTCATTAAAAACGGGTATAGGCTTGTAACTTTGGTTGATGAAAGAAGAAGGCTTAAGGCTCAAAAGGGGTGGACTAGGGATCGTTGCATTAGTAGGTCATAAGATGGATCAAATTAGCATTTTTGGATCAAGGAGAGCCTACAATCACGTCTCAAGTCAAGTTCCACCTATTATTTCGCCTCAACAAACATTCGGGGCAAGTTCTAGACCATTGGCTCGGTACTTGGGCTCACAAATCGAATTCTCGCCACACATACACTCAAGGATTGCCAAAGACGGAGTCGAGGGCCCACAATGACCTTAGTCACAATTAAAGCACACAATGGCCCATATTTGACCACATGATGATTGCTTGGTCAACACAAGAGTATCAAGGCCACGACTTTCACCATCCTAAACACAACTTAGTGTCCTTGACCATAAGATCAAAGGCAAATGTGCTAGGCCCAAGTGAAGCTTTGCCTGAGGTACCCTTAACTACAAAAACTTGAAAATCAAAAAGAAAAATCAAAAACTGACTCAACCCTTAAGAAAGTTGTCACGCTATCTATCATTGGGAAGAGCCACCAGGTTCACACAATACTCTACCCTTGGAAAGAACCGTGGCATTAAGAAAACCAAGGCTTATTGAAACATCAAAGCAAAACCAAAAAGAGGCTACGAGCCTAACTTTGCACGAAAACGAAAATTTTTAATGAAAATAACAAAAAGAGAACGAAAGCTCAAATGATAGCCAAATGAATATGTACACACGGGAAGTAGAATATACAACTAAGGGAGTTTAAAATGAAAGTTTATATACAAGCCATCTATGTCTATGAATGTGTTATGAATAGAAATTATATACAGTCATCCATTTAATCAAAAACAAAAAGTAGGGCCACACCCCCACGAATAAGAGCTAGCATTGTCCCCAATGCTAACTACCAAATAAAACATCAAAAAGCAAAAAAAGGATATAGAGTGGCCCCTTAAGCCTCATCAGCTGCCCTGTGCTGGTCAGTGGCTCCCGTGTCCTCTGTACTAGCACGGACCTCAGACTGGTCCCCAAACTGCTGCTGCTGTGCTGCTGGGACGGGTGCCTGCTCTGAGTCTGGCTCATCAACTGAAGGGGCACTAGAAGGACCCTCATGCTCAGGAGCGACTGATATCACAACTCCCTCCGTGTTGGGGAGTTTCCTCTTCTTCTTCGGCCTGTGCTCCTCCTCCTGTGGCTGCTCAAATGGTGGGTCTACAACCGGCTCCTCAAATAACAAGTCTAGTGGTAGCTGATCCGCCACTAGCTTGTCCACCTGCTCCTTCAAAGCTGCCACCGACTCCCTCGAGGCCTTAGTCTTCCTCAGCTTTCTATGCTCCTTGGCCAAGCTCTTGAGTGCCTTGCTGTACTCGCCAACTGCCTTGGCCAAGGAATCCTGCTTTTCCATTATTTGCTCCTAGTTGTCCAGGATTTTCTTTAAAGTCTCCTCAATAGAAGCAGGGATCTCAACAATCACCGGTGCTCGCTGAGCTTGTACAACTGTGGTCAATATGGACAACTTGGATGTTGTTGCCGAGATCCAGTTGTTCAGACTGGCTAATGAGTGCGTGAGCTGGTTGGCGGTGAATCTGTGAGTCTTTGATACTGGGATCACCGGATCAGCTGAGGTGGAAGGGGGTGTTGTGGAAGGTCCTGGGGGCACTGTAGTGGCCTCAATGGCAGCTGGCTCTTCAGAGTGGCCAGCTGCGGAAGAAGTGGAGGCTTGGCTCTTCTTGGCATTCTTTGGATTGTCGGGACCTTTTTGATCATACCATGAATATGGGCTTACTGCAGGTACCTTAACATCATATTTCTTCTTTTCCACCCCCAGCTCTTTGAAATACAGGGTCAATGTGTTGTGGAAGGGGTAGTTTGTATTTGTTTCATTTGCCAATCGTGGAAATCACCCTATGCATAATATTGCCCACATTCAATGGGAATCCTGCCATGATGGAAGCAACCAATACAACACGATCAATGGGGACGGAGTGATCATGTGTGGTCGGGTCAAGCCGATTGCATACAAATGTCAACCACCCTTTTGCTTCAAAGTTTAAGGTGTTGCGGGATATCTTCTCTTGTGCCTTGAGCCACACCGGGACTGTTCCTGGAGCCGCTAAAATCTCAGCTAACCACGGCCGAGCTTTTTCTTTCAAAGCTAACTTCTCCAAGTATTGAGAGTCATCCTCCTCCGCAAGCCCCAAGAATTAATTAAGAGTCTTCCCATCAAATAGCCCGATCTTGTCCCTCACTTTTGTAGCTGTGGAGCCCCGAAATACATGGTAAACATTGCTATAAAATTCCTTTACCATGTGCTCATTTGCCATTTTCACACGCTCTTTGAAGAAGCCCCAATGCTCTCTTGTACGGAATTGTGCTTGTACGTGAGGGTTGTGAGGAACTAAGTCATCATCAATGAACTGTCTCTCTGGAATCAGCTTCCTTTTTGGCCACCATTCCCTGAATCGGTGGAAGGCAACCTGACTGACGAACCTGTCCTCCCAAACCTCGGGTTTCCTGGTCCGCTCTATCCCTCCCACTTGTGGTTCACCACCCTTAATCTCCTTTGATGATGAAATTATGGGCGAAGTAGAATATTGGTCGTCAGATTCTTTTTCAACTCCGGACTCATCAGACGAGTCCGTGAGTACCACATTCACTAGCCTCTTGTAGGTGGTCACATTTGCCTGCTCATAGGAGGATGACTCTGGTGCTGAAATCTCCACGGACATGTGTGTGGGGGCTGACTTTGAAGTCACACTCCGGGAGGGGGCATACTCACTACCAGTTGACTGAGAAGCAGCCTGTCGACTGTCCGAATTATCTTTCTGTTTTTCTTCATAGTCTCCCTGTCCTTGGTAGTGAGTTTTACCACCCTTCTAATTGTTCTCCCTCGGGAAGAAATACCCCTTCCAGTTTGTTTCTTCTTGCCCCCACGTTGTATTTGTTTTCCTTGACGTGTCATTGTCTGCAAGAGATACAAGTCTAACGTTGTTAGTGGAAGCACATAAGGAGTGGACAGTTTAAAATTCAATGCACAATTGCAGGCACAGTATTGCAGATAGTAGGAATGCGGACAGTACAGAAAAGTCACGCGGTCCGCACAGGCAAATCATTACAATTACCATCTCTCTGAACCTGACCTATGCAGACCGCACTGTTTTGGATTGCGGCCGCGTAGGTCCAACGCGGACCGCACAATTATGTCACGCGGTCCACACAGGCAAATAATCAAAAACACCTATTCTCTGAACATGGCCTACGCGGACCGCACTATTTTGGATTGCGGCCGCGTAGGTCCAACGCGGACCGCTAAAATGCCAGGCGGTCCGCATAGATCAAACCCTTGAATATGTATACTCTCTGAACCTTGGCCACGCGGTCCGCACTATTTTGGACCGCGGCCGTGCTGGTTCACGCGGACCGCACAGAAATGGTCACGCGGACTGCACAGAGGAATTCTCAATTATCAGTCAAAGCACGCGGACCGCACACAAATGTTGTGCGGCCGCGTAGGGCAAAAATAACTGAGCAGGATCTTTTATTCTTTTTAGTCCAATTTTTAACATCCTAAGTGTCCCTACTCAGTGGTTTCAATTAAGAACATATGCCCAACCTTAATAAGTATTCACAAACCCTTTTCTAACCACTAACTAATATGAACAAGGAAGAAAAAGGAAGACAAAGGAATAAATTAAGAAGTTAATCTAATAGAAATCAATTAAAATAAACAAAAATTAAACTAAGAATTTAAATATAGATAAGTTGTTACCAGGGATTAATGACAGTGGAAATATTTCACAAGGTATGCGGGTGAACAGTAGAAAGCTACTCTCAGATGAAAATTTGCCAAAAGGTTTAAAGGAGTCCCAAGGCTCCTATTTATAGAAGACCGTGGGACCCGCATCTTACCTACCTGCGCGGCCGCACAAAAATGGCACGCGGACCGCGCAGGGTTTTTCAACCTTTGAGATTTAGCAACTCCCACGTGGACCGCACTGTTTTGGTGCACGACCGCGTGGGAAACTTCGGAGAACCATCCAGTTTGAGTAATTTCCACGCGGTCCGCACTGTTTTGGTGTGCGGCCGCGTGCAAAACTTCAGAGACTTCACAAATTTTGTTTTTCCAGCGCAGACCGCACAAAGATGTCATGCGGCCGCGCTGGGTCTTCTGAGTTCCATCCTTCAGCATTTCAATCCCACGCGGACCGCACTGTTTTGGTGTGCGGCCGCGTGGGCACTGTTTAGAGACTTCTCATTTTTTGACTTTTACCCTGCACTGATTTAACATTATCCATGTAACACTTCACAAACTATCAGTTCAAAAATCCTACTCTACAAAGGAAAAATAAAGAAATTCAAAAGACATGGGTTGCCTCCCAAGAAGCGCCTGATTTAACGTCGCGGCACGATGCGAGTTACCATCATCTTACTTCAAGTGAATAAGCGCCACCACGTGGCTGTCATCAACCTTGCCCAAGTAATGTTTGACACGATTCCCATTAACCCGGAATACTTCACCATTTTTGTTTTTGAGATCAAGGGCACCGAAGGGAGTTATAAAAACCACTTCAAAGGGACTACTCCATTTGGATTTGAGCTTCCCCGGAAATAACCTTAGCCTTGAGTTGAAGTGAAGGACCATATCACCAACTTTGAATTCTTTGCCCCGAGCATACTTATCATGGAGGTACTTCATCTTGTCCTTATACAAGGACGAGCTGGAGTAAGCATGGAATCTAAAATCATCAAGCTCATTCAATTGCTCCACTTGGAGGTTGGCCGCAACATCCCATTCCAAATATAACCTTTTCAAAGCCCACATCGCCTTATGCTCTAGTTCCACTGGGAGATGACAAGCCTTACCAAACACCAATCGATATGGAGACATACCAATCGGAGTCTTGTACGCCGTCCTGTAAGCCCAAAGAGCATCATCCAACTTCTTTGACCAATCGGTTCTATTCGCATCCACTATTTTGGAAAAAATACTCTTAATTTCCCCATTAGAAACCTCCACTTGGCCACTTGCTTGCGGATGGTATGGGGTAGTCACCTTGTGGTTAACTCCTTATTTGGTGAGCAAAGAATCAAAGGCCTTGTTGCAAAAATGGGACCCCCCTATCACTAATGATAGCACAAGGGGTTCCAAATCTAGTGAATATCTGCTTCTTCAAGAATGCCACGACACTCCGGGCTTCATTGTTAGGAAGAGCCACGGCTTCAACCCACTTGGAGACATAATCTACCGCCACGAGAATATATGTGTTCCCATAAGAGCTTACGAACGGGCCCATGAAGTCAATGCCCCACACATAAAAAATATCAACCTCTAGAATGGTGTTAAGAGGCATCTCATTCCTTTTAGAAATCCCGCCGGCTCGTTGACATGCATCACACTTTTTCACCAAATCGCTTGCATCTTGAAACAAAGTCGCCCAATAGAAACCACAACTTAGAACCTTTGATGTCGTTCTCACTCCCCCATGATGACCACCATAAGGAGAAGAGTGGCAAGCTTCCAATATGCTCAATTGTTCTTCTTCCAGGACACAACGACGAATTACACCATCGGTGCAAATTTTGAACAAGTAGGGCTCATCCCAATAGTAATCCAAACTATCCCGCTTGAGTTTCTTCCTTTGGTTAGAAGAGAGCTCATACGGGACTATACCGGTCACAAGATAATTGGCCATATCGGCAAACCACGGCATATCATGCATAGACACCACAAGGAGTTTTTCATCCGGAAAAGCATCATTAATCTAAACACCATTGCTCGGTCTTCCATCTTCCTCTAGCTGGGATAAGTGATCCGCGACTTGATTGTCACTTCCTTTTTTATCCACAATTTCTAGATCAAATTCTTGCAAGAGTAAAACCCATCTCATCAACCTCGCCTTTGAGTCTTTCTTTGTCATCAAGTACCTAAGGG
>MU668880.1:2691-15306 GCA_026770625.1 Nicotiana glauca
AATTACCCAATTGACCCCTTAATTAATCAAAGATTCAGAAAAGTCAAAAATCAAAATTACATTGCAATGATAACCAGCATCAGGCGATCTTACAAATATAGCCCTATTATAATTAAATACTTCGATTAACGGGACTTAGAGGAACAAATTGAATATAGGTTGAATCCATTAACAGAACATTCAATCAAGAATTAGATCTATCAAGTAAGCACCCTATGTGGCTACAAAGCATATGATTTTAACTAGTGACTTAATCAGAAAAGAGAACATATAGCATGTGAACCCATAGTTGATAGAAGGTATTTGAGCATGTAACAGACTTCATATTACACTCAGGAAAGCTCAGAAACAGAAGGAGTAGCAGAAGTCGAGAAATAGAAGCACAAGTAGAAAACTAGGGTTTTGGGTACTTAGCTTTTCGTGTGTTTTTCCCTTTTCCTTTTCTTTCTTTCTTTCTTATTTCTTCTTTTCTTCATTTTTCTTTCTTTGTTCTTGATTTTCCGGTCATCAGGAGTTCATAAGCATTTTCTTGGCTATTGGACTTCCAACAGACTCTTCGAGTCTTCTTTTTTTGTGAAAAGATCTTAGTTAAGAGGCTAGGGTTTGATGGGGGTAATTTTTGGGTTAAGAGTGTCCGCAGAAGTGAAGTTCCGGAGACATATTTTTAAATGTTCGAAGGGTTTGAGGCTTGTTCGAAGAAAACTAACTAGGTAGGGTTGAAGAGTATGAAGAGACGGTTGTATGGTGTTAAGGATGGACACTGGTTCAAAAGTGGTGGTCGCCGGCTAGGGTTCCGGCGAACTGTTTCTATAGATTTGAAGCATAGGAAGGATTTTTGACCTAAACTAAGGTGATGGAGTAAAAGAGGAGAAGGAATGGGTTCAGGGGTGTAAAGGGTGAACGTAGAAGATGACCGAACTGAACCACCGGTAGGGTTCCGGTGGAGAGGAGAAGGAAGATGAGGGCGGCTAGGGTTTGGAGTTATAAGGTTGAAGGTTGTTGTGTATTGAAATATATCGGGGGGTGTATAGATATATTAAAAATGTAATGGTGTATTTCAACCGTTAGATCATTCCAGATGAAGGGCCAGGATCTATTTGACATCACACGACGTCGTGTGATTAAGTAAAGCCTTCGTCCTCAACCATTAGATGATTTAGATGAACGGTCCTGATCGTTTCAAACTAATGACGTTGTTTTATTTGTTATATAACCGTTATTCTTGGGTCGTTTGATCAATTGATCAATGGTCCGGATTTAATTTCCTTAAACGGCGTCGTTTGATTTCATAGGCAGGCCGGATTGGTCCTTATCTTTGGGCCTGGACTGTTTGGTGTATTTGGACTAATATATTGCCCAATTTGTATTATATTTTGTATTTTCTTGTATTGTTTTTTTATTTATTTTTCTTGTGTTTTTATATTATGTATTTTATTTATTAATTTTCTGTATTTTCGTATTACTACTGTATTTATTATCTTTTTGTATTTTCTTTGTATTTTCTTTTAATTTTTTTAATTTTCTAGAATTAAGAGTAATTTTCTTATATTTTTTAGTATTTTCTAATTAATACAAAAATATATTTTGTTTTAATTTTTTTTGCTTTATTTTCCAAAAATAAAAACAAACACTGGTATTTCCACACAATTATCAACAAGTTTCCACATAAAAATTATTTTTATATATTTTTTCGGAATAATTTGCTTGGGACAAAAATCACGTGCTCACAATATTTAGTTATAGATGTCAAAATGAAATGAATTATTTACCAAAAATAATAATTTTAAGAATAATTATTGGATTTTGTTGTGTGAAAATAGGCAATACATTGGTTTTAAAATCATCACAAAAATATCAAAACTCTTGGAAGAAAGCAGACAAGAGGAAATCAGAAGAACGGGGATTTGAATCGCCTATTTTTTCCCCTTCTTGTTTGCAAGAAAAAAAAAGTAACTGAACTAAACAGTAAACATGTGCTTACATATGTACCAATATGCTATTTGAAAAATATTTAGGTATAAGAAATACTTAGGGAAAAATTGGGTATCAACAAGGACCCTGAATACATTGATGGAGTGGGTTAGATTGGGGAATCCAACGACTATTCCACACACTCAAGGCTGAGGATTTATGAGGCAGCCAAGTAATCCCTTTGCTACATATTTTCCAGCCTAGTACAATACCATTCCATATAAAAGAATTATTTTTCAGTATTTTTCTAGCACTATATAGACCTAAGATTATTTTTGCCCAGGGTGATTGAGTATTGTGGAGGAGTCTCGAAGTGAGATTAGCTAGGCTTACTAGGTTTGTCTTTTTTGCAGCATGAAGACCTAACCCACCATCCTTTTTGTTTTGAGTGATATCATCCCATTTTATTAGATGGAGTCTTTTGAGGTTCAAGTAGTATCCTATATAAAATTTCGCTGGATTTTATCAATTTTACTAAGAATCTTAGCCGGTAGAAGTGTGTATTGCATTAAGTCATTTAGAAGGGAGTTTAGACAAGAGGTTGCTCAAGTACATCTACCAGCCATACTTAGTAAATTTGATTTCCAGGTACTAAGTCTAGAAATCATGTTGTCAAGGATAAATTGGAAATCTTTGGCCCTGGGTTTGGGGCCTGTAATAGAAAAATCTAAGTATTTCCTGGAAAAGTTACTAACTTTGATCTTAAGGATTTGTGAGAGGATAGGTTGTGTAGGCTTTGGGAAATGTTTGGAGACAATAATCTTGGACTTAGCTTTATTGATGGATTGTCGCCTTACGAGTTTTTCAAAGATGCCTTAGATCTGGAAAATTTAGTAAACGTGAAAAAGTTATAATCATGTTATATAGTTCAAATAACCAAAAAAAAAGATAAAATCTTAATTGATTCTAAAGTTCTATATATTAGTAATTAATACATATGTCAAATAAGAAACGATTTACTAAAAAATATTGCTAGTGTAAATTATTTATGGTATAAACTTTAATACTTTCCCTAAACTTAAAAGGATAAATTTTATACTCCTAACTATAATTGGAGTACAAGATGATGGATTAGTATTCCTACAATATGACCACCACCCCCCCACGTCACGATCCAAATCTGTGGACCGCAACAGGCACCTGGTACCTTACTCAAAAAATATTGCTAGTGTAAATTATTCACGGTATAAACTTTAATACTCCCCCTAAACTTAAAAGGATAAATTTTATACTCCTAAATATAATTGGAGTAGAAGATGACAGATTAGTACTCCTACAATATGACCCCCCCCCCCTCTCACGACCCAAATATGTGGGCCGCAACAGGCACCTGGTAACTTACTCAAAAAATATTGCTAGTGTAAATTATTCACGGTATAAACTTTAATACTCCACCTAAACTTAAAATGATAAATTTTATACTCCTAAATATAATTGGAGTAGAAGATGACATATTAGTACTCCTACAATATGACCCCCCCCCCGGTCACGACCCAAATCGGTTGACCGCAATAGGCACTTGGTACCTTACTCAACCCGGTACCAATATAACGTATCTTTTCATATCATACTATCATAGATAACTGAGCCGGAAAGGTTATCGTGAAATAAGTAGAATACAACATGTAATACCAATTTATACGTAAGATATACAAGTCTATAAGACCAAATATCCACTCGTATACTGAGCATAGGCCGACAAGGCCATACAATCTTTTATGTACATGACATCTGTCTACAAACCTCTAAGAATACATAATTTTCATAAAGGCCAGGACAGAGTCCTGCCATAAAATAATACATGTCTAAATCATACTAACCAAACGAGCAACTCCGAAGCAAATGGAGTGCACCAACATCTTCCGCTGAGCTGATAGCCTACTTGGAGGGCTCTCGATTTGTCTATCGGACCTGCGGGCATGAAACGTAGTGTCCCCAGGCAAAAGGAACATCATTACGAATAATGTACCGAGTATGTAAGGCACATAAATAAGTACATAATAGACATAGAAGAGATATAGAATAAATGACTCAACCTGTAAATCTGGATAACTCTGAAATTCGTAAAATAATTATAGTGTCATGCATATGCATATGAATGCCATGCCACTGTGGGCAAAATCATCAACGTATACCAGCTGATCAGGTGGTAGTGCGTATATAATGCCGTAACCTTTTTTCATATCCCATATAAATATAATATATATATATATATATACGCGTATATAACACCATCTGATCATGGGTCAATATACATGTATAAATGCATGAAATGCATAAGAAATACGTTAATAAGATTTTATTTGAAATGCCACAAAAATCCATATGCCTTTCGGATAAACTTTATCAAATACATATTTTTTTGAGACTCATGAGCAGAAGATATAATAATAATCCACGTGGGGAATCAAGAATATAGACACCTCTAGTATTTTCATGAATAGAGTCATTTATGAAAATTGTGCATTTTCTCGTTTCGTTCATGTCGTATAGATCATGCCAAAAAGAAAGCAGTGGCGGATGTACATTGTTAGTTATGGGTGCTTGAGCACCCATTACTTTTAACCGAATTTAGTAAATTCGCATAGGCAATTATAAAAATAGTTAGATAAATATAGAGTGAGCACCCATAACTAAACTATGTTTCTCTCTTCTTTCCGATTTTTATCAGCGAGCACCCATCACTTTAAAATTCTGGATCCGCCACTGAAAGAAAGAAAGGATAGCCTTAACATACCTGACTTGATTCTCTTGACAATCCCTCTAACACATATTTATTACGACAACATGTAACGATGGATCAAAGTTGAGAAAAATTCGTATGATATTATTGAAAAAAATTACATTTTACTCCCTTAGAATCGCAATCTCCCGTTGATGTTACGCAGTATAATTTCGTATGAAATTTTAGTTGAAGCAGAGTCACGTCAATCTATCTCACATCATAAATGAGTCATATGAAATATTGTTGCGTCTTTCACCCGTAAGTGTCTTTGTCTTTCTTTAAAATGTTGAAAGAAACCAAAATTAGGATTTTTGCCATTCTTAAAAATGGTTGAAAGATACATGTTTATCCTTGAATTAAAAAGGCCATATGTTGCCACCTAATCCCACAATGACTAAGAGTCATTGTCTGTGAAGTATCTTGCTGCCACGTTTTGATTTAATACTTATCCAAATATTTGGATTAATTCCCAATTAATTAGGTAATGTCCTATTATCCGGTAATTAATCAATTACCCGTATAATTAAGAATTATTTTAACTTACTTAAAATGCTACTCGCTTTTAACATACCTTGTGTACTTTACAATTATGGCCATGTAGTACCTTGTATGACACTAGTTCATAAATATCGGGTATTAATGCTTGGCCCGTATTTTATCCCAATATGCCAAACTTTGACGAAAATTTTATTTTCTTTGACTTGCTTCCCCTCTCACCTTCACGAATTTACTCATCATTTGTCTAAAAATAGCATAATCCTTATAATCTCCAAATAATCTTTTTTCCTGGACTAATGTCAATTACCTTACGACAAATTCAATGTACAATACTACAGGGTGCGACATCGTCGTAATTTAGTACTGCAAAGCGTAACATCATCATAACATAATACTGCATGGCATAACATTATCGTAATATAATACTGCAGGACGTAACATCATCGTAATATTACGGGGCGTAACATCATTTCCCCTTTGGAACATTCGTCCTCGAATGTTTGACTGATATTCTTATCATTTTCATAACTTATAGATCTTGTGAATACGTTAATACTCTCCTTGCCATTTAGGTAGTTGTTCTGTAAATAACTCCAAAGGATAGGACATTCCCCCTTTAGGCATTTTTCCCATGTCATGACTTGTGATCGAATTCCTTCCAATCTCGTAACTATCGCTACCTCCTAGCATGCAGCCTCTACAAAACTGACCTTGTCAATGTGCCTATGCGACTCTTCTCTCCCTTTTCCTCCAGCTTTTAGCGAATCTCTAGACCTTACTTTGTAAACATATACAAGGCTTAATACAATGCCTCTCTGGGCATCTATAGGTGTACTGAAGTTCTTCGCTCGGTACTTTGTAAAAGTTGCGAATATGGTTATATCTTATTTCATAGACCTGGTTATCCATTCGTATGAATTTACTGTATCTATGTAGGTAAAACTATTTTATAATTCTTACTTCGATTTATCGTTACTGAGGTCTGTTACCAAATTCCAGCTTACTCTTGTTGCTTATCCTATATGTACCAATGTAAGTACTTTAATGATTCCCTATTACTGTTTATCTTAAGAATGATGACCTAATCTCAGCTCATACTCTGTGACTCTTGTCCATCCATTATGATTTGTCTCAATATTGATCTATAATATACCGATGATAACTTGAAATTTCTTATATATACCTTGCCACTAAGGCTTATGTTGCATCGAAGAATATTTGAAGTGATTTTCCAGATCCACTTAGGGAGATATTGTACTTTAATAACCGTAGTTTATAGGATCCCTATGTGATGTACTTATGTAGGTATTTTAATCCCGTACGATTCATGAAATCCTTTTCAAGTCATTACTCAATCGAATGACCAATCGACATCCTTTATCTATCACAATTACATCCTCATTATATTATTAGGACGTCATTCCATCTCTTCAAAATGTCATTAGTCTAAGACTTCTTTGAGTTCATTCAGGCTATACTGAGCTTTCTATAACTTAGAGAAATCATCAGCTCTCTTGTTTTCATGGGCTTAATCCTAAGGACTTATCCATTCTCGTCACATTCTCACTCGCCCTTTTTTTAATCTTTAATCCTGTCTTCCTAAAACCTTGTCTCTTTACCATACTTTAGCTTGCGACCTACACATATCTATTTATACTACTCGCATCCTTCCAACTTGCAAGCATCATAAATTTCCTTATGTCATTCTAGAACAACAAGCGAGACATTACATCGTCTATATCTTTCAGCTCCTATCCATATAGATATAATTCATATTCACAACTTGAAGCTCCATTATAATACTTGCACCTCTGGTGTATACACAATCCGGAGAGTTTCATGCTGACTTCTTATAAGGCTGGTATTCTTCTAACTGGCTTTCTCGTAGAGCTGTTATAGAATATAGTTGTTGTACTATCTTTCTTGTACCTCTGTTATTAAAAGTAATCCTGCAATATTCTCAATCACGAGGTCTATAATTTTCTGGGTCCAATAATCATACTCCCGATTTACTTCGCTGATGTAACTCTTTAGTTTCCTCTTTCTTCTGATCATCCTTTATGTAGGCTTAAGTTATCTCCCGATCTGCAGCTCATAGTATTAGTTATTACTCTAGCCCTGAATATCCATGATACTATCTCCTAACAATTCAATCCTTTTCTATGACCTGGGCTCAATTCTTTTTTGCAACTTATATCGGAATCTTTTATGGTTGTATGATTGTCAACATACATGCTGCATGGATAGTACTTCAACTCTTAAGTGTGTTCATAACGTAACTAATTTCGGATCATTAATAGAATAATTCTTTTAGTTCCTTCTCAACTTTCTTTAATTTACGTTATTAATTTTCCTGGTCCTTTTGCCTCCTTTTTGCGTGCCTACTTAGCTTATCTTAGTTCCCACACATGCTAAAGTTTTTGTGCAACTTCTATATCTCGAATATTAATTTTGATTTTACTTTCCATTTATTAGCCACGGTAGGTGCCACTTTACTTTGGAGTGCTTACAATGTTGTTGCAAGACTGTTGTTACATGACCATTTCCTCTTTAGGTCACTATGCTCAGGTAAACCTTCTTCCTTATCTCCTCAGCTAGTCTTTCGTTGTAGTACTTAGGGAGAACCCTTGACTCTCCTAAATCTGTGAGCTTATTATGAAATTTTTTTTATGTCCTTCCTTGCTTATAATCATCCGTAGTTGCTTACCTCTGTAACTTTGTACTTTTAGGGTTGATTTTGGACTGATATTTCTAATGCCTTCCCAGTAGCACTTTTTTTTTTATCCCCGTAATACTCATACGATACCTTTAACTACCCTGAATCCCATTTATTTGAATATATCTCAAGTATTATGATGACATTACTGCGAGGCTAAATTCTCCATATTGGGTTTTACTATGCTTACCTTACACGATCTACTGACTCATTTGTAACCTCATGTTTATCCATAACTGGGCTCTTCCTGATCAATTACTAACTACTTATTCTCGTATCAATATTCCGCGTAATCTTTCTTGGGTTATTTCCTTTTTCCTAACTTACGTCTTGCACTGGCTCGTTATTTATTAATAACATCTCGGGCATGAACCTTTACTTCCTCTCCTTGACGTCATTCTTGCATAATATTCCGGAATCATAGTGTATTTGTAGGATTTTTGATAAGTTCCATCTCATTCCCTTTTCATTTTTATCGCATTCTTCTACCATTCCATAGTCACTAGAACCACTTAATTCCAATTTAATGCACATCACTCCATATTCCCCCCTTTAGGGGAGTACTAAGAGCTGAAGCCATGAGGATCTACCTATAGATGTTTTACCTCTTCATCTTTGGCGTCTTCTCACAATATTAATGATCCTTACTTGCCTTGCAACAATCCTTCTATACCAAGGGTAACAAATTACCTTACTCACGATGGTGACACTTAGCGCAACAGGCACATATAGTCCTTTAAGCTTAACTTTTCTCACATTGATTTCTTTAGGGAAGCGTCTTCCTAAATGACCTTTCTCTGAATTTCCTATGAATCTTCTTCTGTTGTCCATTCTGTTATGGCCGGAACGCAATATGAAATTCTCATGATGCCGAGCATTATCAAATGACTCAGTCCTTAATTCATGTTTAGTTTACCTTATTCACCAGTCCATACTGATTTCTATTACTCTGGAGTCTAACTTTTCCTTCTGTAGTCACGTTGGAGTCACGAGCTTATTTCTTGAAATGATAATATGACTTTATGGCCTATATTCTTTTGTTATCTCAAGGTCTGTCATCTCTCGTCTTTTTTCCCCTTTATTTGACTATAGATTCTGTAACACTTTGCTGTTGCCATCCATGTATCACATCTCACTCATAATGCTTCATTATTCCTCTTCGTACTTCCCTGCTAATATTTCTATCTATCACTTTATCCTGAAAACTTTAACAAGACATTATTTCGCTTTTTACCTTCACTTGCTCCATCTACTAGCTTTTCGGGCTGCCTAACATTCTCCCTCTACTAGGGACGGGAGCCATACTAAGATAATATTTATCCCTTCAAGGTTTCCAGTTCCTATCTTTGTAATACTTATATCTAGTTGTACTATTTTAGTGTACACCATCTGGTTGTCTCACAAGGAGATCTATTAGAACATTTGCAATCCTTCGAAAATGTCAACTAACACAAACAATTCATCCACTATTTTAGCTCACTCTAACCCTAGCCGGATCGTGATATTATTTCCTTCTCTTAAACCATATTTGTTAGCTCCCATAGAGCATAACGTAGATCGGTGTGGCCAATTATACATACCCCTGTTACTGTTGAAGGGAACTCAAAATGCTTATATCTCTCTTCCTGAATGGTAAATAAGGATAATCTTTATTAATTGGGTACCTCGTACCTTTCTTCACCTTGCTTCTTTTACTTGCTACAACTCGTGTCTAACTTCCGATTCCATTACTCATTTTTATCGTAAGAATGGATAAGTATTCTTTTCTAAAAGCTCCTTATCAAGAACCGTACACCTTTTAGTACACACATGATCTGCTGAATACCTCTCATTTACTCATCATAAGCAAGATGAAAAATCGAGTTCCTCTAACTTAACACTTCCACAACTATATCTCTTATCGATCGTCTTTCTAAATGTAGGCATCATCTTATTACGAATAGAAGTTCGAGATTTGAATTATTATAAGTGAGTTCTACCACACGATCTAGAGTAAAAAGAAAGAGTAACACTCTTAAATGCACTGTATCCTCCTGCTTATAAGTGTGGTGCACGACGCACCCATAAACAAGACTCTACTAGACACGACTTGTAGACTCCCTAGGACAGAACTCCTCTGATACCACTTTTGTCACGACCCAAACCGATGGACCGCAACAGGCACCTGGTACCTTATTCAACCGAGTACCAACATAACATATCTTTTCGTATCATACTATCATAGATAACTGAGCCGGAGAGGCTGCCATGAAATAGGTAAAATACAACATGCAATACCAATTATCCACTCGTATACTGAACATAGGCCGACAAAGACATACAACCTTTTACGTACATGATATCTGTCTACAAGCCTCTAAGAATACATAATTTTCATAAAGGTCGGGACAGAGTCCCTCCATAAAATAATACATGTCTAAATCATACTAGCCAAACGAGCAACTCCAACGCAAATGAAGCGCACCAAAATCTTCCGCTGAGCTGATAACCTACCTGGAGGGCTCTCGATCTGTCTATCGGGACCTGCGGGCATGAAACTCAGTGTCTCCAGGCAAAAGGGACGTTAGTACGAATAATGTACCGAGTTTGTAAGGAACATAAATAAGTACAAAACAAACATAGAAGAGATATAGAATAAATTACTCAACTTGTAAATCTGAATAACTCTGAAATTCGTGAAATAATTATGGTGTCATGCATATGCGTATGAATGTCATGTCGTGCATAGGTATATGTTTCATAATATCATCAGGCCTCTGAGGGCATCCCATCATATCATCTCGGCCACTGTGGGCAAAATCATCAACGTATACCAGCTGATTAGGTGGTGGTACGTATATAACACGGTAACCTTTTCTCACATCCCATATAAATACAATATACATATATACACGTATATAATGCCATCAGGTCATGAGTCAATGTACATGTATAAATGCATGAAATGCATAAGAAATACGTTAATAATATTTTCTCGAAACTTTATCAAATACGTATTTTTTTAGACCCGTGAACAGAAGATATAATAATAATCCATATGGGGAATCAAGAATATAGACACCTCTAGTATTTCTATGAATAGAGTCATTTATGGAAGTTGTGCATTTTCTCGTTTCGTTTATATAGTATAGATCATGCCAAAAAAAAAAGAACGGATAGCCTTAATATACTTGAGCTGATTCTCTTGACAATCCCTCTAGAACATGTCTATTGCGGCAACACGTAACGACGGATCGAAATAGGGAAAAATTCATATGATATTCTTGAGAAAAATTACAATGTACTCCTTTAGAATCGCAAACTTCCTTTGCTATTACGCAGTATAATTTCGTATGAATTTTTTGTTGAACCAGAGTCATGTCAATCTATCTCACTCCGTAAATGAATCATATGAAATATTGTTGAGTCTTTCACCCGTAAGTGCCTTTGTCTTTCTTTAAAATGTTGAAAGAGACAAAAATTAGAATCTTTGCCATTCTTAAAAATGGTTGAAAGATACATGTTTATCATTGAATTAAAAAGGTCATATGTTGAATATATTGCCATCTAATCCCATAATGACTCGTTGTCTATGAAGTGGCTTGCTGCCAAGTTTTGATTTAATACTTATCCAAATATTTGGATTAATTCCCAATTAATTAGGTAATATTCCTATATCCGGTAATTAATCAATTACCCGCATAATTAAGAATTATCTCAACTTACTTAAAATAGTACTCGCTTTTAATATACATTGTACACCTTACTATCATGATCATGTAGTACCTTGTATGACACTAGTCCATTAATATCGGGTATTAATGCTCGGCCTGTATTTTATCTCAATATGCCAAATTTCGACGAAAAATTCATTTTCTTTGACTTTCTTCCCCTCTCACCTTCACGAATTTACTCATCATTTGTTTAAAAATAGCATAATCCTTATAATCTCCAAATAATCTTTCTCCTTGGACTAATGTCAATTACCTTACGACAAATTCAACATACAATACTACAGGGTGCATCATCGTCGTAATTTAATACGGCGAAGCGTAACATCATCATAACGTAATACTGCAAGGCGTAACATTATCGTAATATAATACTGTAGGATGTAACATCATCATAATTTTGCGGGGCGTAACACCCTCCCCTTCCCCCCCCCCCCCCAAAAAAAAATTACTATGAAACCTTCATAGTTGGAATTAGTTTGTAAAAGTTTTATTAACCAGAAAAAAGCTTTTTTTCTTTAGTATATATATTGAAAGTAGTTGAAATTCTAGAACTAATAGGAAACGGATAATTAAATTCCTAAATAATAGGGAATAATTAATTGACTATTCTAAATAGTATGAAGTTAATTGAATGACTATTCCTAAATATCAAAAAAACTAATCAAATGACTATTTTGTATAATATAAACTCTATTTTAAAAAGATAAAATTCCTAAATAATAGGGGATAATTAATTGACTATTCTAAATAGTATGAAGTTAATTAAATGACAATTCCTAAATATTAAAAAAACTAATCAAATGACTATCTATATATTATTAAAAGGAGAGGAAAAAGTTCTCTCCTTAAGCCAAGTGACAACCTAAAAAAAATGTCACATGGCATAGTTAGTTATTTAGTTTATAATTAGTTACTGGTTATTATTTTTAAATTTAAATATATATAAAAATAAAAAATAATAAAATAAAATAAAAAACTACCATATATATATA
>MU668880.1:49153-68996 GCA_026770625.1 Nicotiana glauca
TATTATTATTATTATTATTATTATTATTATTAATAATAATAATATTATTATTATTATTATTATTATTATTATTATTATTTAAACAAGTAAACTTTTGTAGTATTACTTCGTGATGATGATAGAAAGGTTTTGTGGCTTTTTAGCTTCGTGTGAGATTTGCAACTGTAAAGGATTTATTATATTGCCTAACGAAGAGAGAATATCTAAGTTGGGGAATTTATTATACATTGTAGTCCCTAAATATTAGGCTAAGTATTAATTGAAGTTGATTTAAAAATCCTAAATATTAGGAAGTTAATTTAAATTATAATTTAACCCCTAGTGAAATCTATTTAAAGGGTAAAAAAAGCGAATGACATTTTGCTAAAAGCCTTCGTGCTTTAAGTATAGCATAGATAGATAAAACAGTAACATTTTATCTCATGATTCCAAAATTAGAGAACATTGTTTGCTACAAAGATCCAAAAGGTACTGTACTAATAATACACATATGCGACACATGAAAGTGCAAAAATAACTGACTGAACTACAATGGAGCTAGGAATCTTGCCCTTGTCTTGCCTAAAGAAGAGACCATTGTACAAAGGCAAGTTAATCAAAACCAGAAACCCACACAACAAAATTTGCAAAGCCATAGTATCAAATGCATATGTCAATCCCACTTTTCTTGTTATGATCAGTTCCTTCACTAATCCCACAAGGCAAAACAGATTGAGCATTGCCAATGTTGACAAAATGGTAAGCATAGGTGAAGCATTACCAAATTCCATTTTTTCTTGCTTGTATCTCAACAAAACATCCTCATCAGAGACTTTTGGAGTGACTATAAATGTTGAATTACAAGAACCAAATAACTTCAACATGACATCAAGAAAGGCAAATATGTAAGAGCTTGTTCTCTTATAAAGCCACATTCTTAGTTCATTCCACGATCCCAGAATCGTTCCACCACTCCACAGAAATTCAGCAGAACTGCATATTAGTTCCGCGATTATCACATAAGCAAATGGCAAAAACCATTTGCTGGAAACCTTCATAAGATCAGAAGGAGAATTTGTCAGTTTCTTTTGAAGGCCAGTAATTTGCTTACCATGTGCTTTTAGTGCCTGGTTATTACTAAAAATTCGCATTTTGTTCCTTATTTGTATGTATCAAACCATAACGGATAGTAAATTTTAATAGAATGGGATCAGCTATATAGTATGTGTATTTTGTTAACAGTATCATTACCTCTAATGAGATTACTTCAATTTCAGACACATTTGAAGTAAGGTTTTTAAAGTGGAATTCTACTATTCTTATTCACTCAACTTGTAGAGAAATACAAGACTGGAACTATTGATGACTCTACATTAGCTCTAAAGTAATATGGATTCACACCAAGGAGAAACGGAATAAGTTTCTAATTTCCAGAATCGTCTTAAGCTAAACCAATAGGGTTCAATTTCTTTTTTTTTTCCCTACAATTTAAAATGCATTATAGGGAGAAAGACCAGAAACTCTACACTGAATGTGGCTCATAACCATTTACTGGTGCAGTGACATATTACACAAGACTGACATGAAAGCTTATGTATGATATTGTGAGAAAAATGTGATGATTAAGGGACACAAATACCTGTGGAAACAAGCAAATTCCTTTGAGTAGGTAAAGGGAAGGGACGATGGAGTAGTAGAGTGTCGCCACACAATTAGGAGACCAGAGGCAGTAAGTGAGATACCCCAGCAAAAGGCCAGGATTGAGCTTTCCAAGTCCATACCAAGCTGGGCTGTACTTCGAAAACAGAATCATTAGATCGCCCTCGGACCATCTCTTATGCTGCACTAATGTCTGATCCAAAGTAGTTGCAGTAACCCCTAAAAATCCCTCCCTTTCTGGTTTATAATAAACAGATTTCCAACCTTTGCACTTAATTGTCAACCCGGTCAATACATCTTCAACTGGGCACCCGTACTTCAAACCAATCTGCCATGTTAATAAAGTTCACAATGAGTTAGTTGTTGAAGTGTGTGAGATCTAACCTAAATTTTAAGCTTTTAGAGATAGCATACTATTATTTGCGTAATCACGTCTTCAACTTCATACCTCGTTTCCCCATCGAGTATTTTCCTCATATGTGCAACTTGCTAATATTTCTAGTCTTTCTTCCAACTCGTGCACATTTTCTTCCATTTTTCCAGGACGTGCACTCTTCAAATCAATCCGAGCATCCTTGCTAAACTCTCTACCACAAAGGGTGTCTCTCCTATGAAAGCAGCCAGTTCCAGTATACAGAGGGCCTCCATTACCATCCATACCGTGGAATTCCACCTTAATTTGATGTAAATAATGGAGAAGAAAAATTCATTTAACGACACTAGCATGAGTATTTTCAACACATATTGAATGATTCGGGAGATGAACAAAAATGTGAGATGTACTGACCCCATCGATTACTCTTAGAGAACCATAAAGTTCATTTTTAGTGGTATTTTCGAAAGATTGTGGAAACTGCACAAAAGCAATTCCATGACTTCGTTCTTCATCCATAAAGAAACAAAGAGCATCTTGAATTGAGTTTGAGTTGTTTGAGTACATATCACAATCTACATTTAGAATTATTGGCCCATTGCTGATCTCTGAGGACACCCTGATCTGAAAGTTTTAGTACAAAAATTATCCACATTATTCTCCAAGATTTCATGAAGAAACAAAAAAATCTTACTCACTTATGTGATGAGAAATTGGTATTAACATACCAATGCATTCATCGCCCCAGCTTTGAAATTATGGAAGTGCTGGGGACGCTTCTCCCGAGCCAAGTAGACCAAAGTTGGCAGTATTACCCCGTCAACGTCCTTTGTCTCTTCATCTCTGCTGTCACTTAGTACCTGGTTCAAGAACGAAAGAGAAATAAGTAAAACCAGATAACTAAAGCTACATGAATTCAAGCCAGTAGGTGATAGTTCAGCTTGTTAGCATGTAGCCTAGCATCAGCTAAGATGATAAATCAGCTCGGATGAAAAGAACCGAGAACAAGTCCTGGCTTACAACACTAATTTTGATAATTTGCTCCTTTCCTTTCCTACCTGCAAGATGGAAGCATGGTTTCCCTTGGATGAATATGAATCCCATTTGGAGAATCCTGTATGCTCTAATTTTGCTTTATCTGGGATTACTCCAGCTCTGCATACAACTTCAATTCTGTTTGCCATGTCGTCGTATAATCTCTGAAGCATTAAGAACAAAAACTGGCTATCAAACTGTATATATTCATTTTGATCATTTCAGCTAGTAACTGGCTAGTAGTAAGATATATGCTTGGACTTTTTGACGATTAGAACAACTTTCTCGAAAGTAATAACTGAGACAGATTATTAAAAATAATCAATGGTGCTTACTACATACAAAATCAGAAGCATGAAACTAACAAAATGTCACTCCTATAGTAATTTTGCACATGATGGTCAGTTATTTAATTGAGGAAACTAGATTAACGCTTCTTACAGAGAGGGCACTAAATTCTCAACTTTTCTGATGCAATTCATCATCAAGTAGTAGGTAAAGGAATAAAACGAGCAAAAGAACAAAAAAAAAAAACAATTATACAGATCCCCCTAAGGTGTTTAGCATAATCATTCACCTACTTTGTTGCATTTGTTACTTCAATAATTGAAAGTTTAACAACTTCATCATTTGGTCCAATAATTTCCAATGAAACAAAACAATGCTTTAAAGTTTAAAACACGTTCATCCTCCGGGATAATGCAGAACAGGCAAAGCCTGAACTGCTATTCCAGCTAAAAATAGGATAAAAACTACTACTGCTGTTTTATGGTGGTGTTCGACTAAAAAAGAAAACGATGTCAAGTTGAATAGAAATGTTTGAATACCTTTATTTCGGAAAAATGTGCATCAGATTGAGCAGATGCAGACAAAGACGTAAAATAAGCAGCTGGGGATCTTGGCTCAACATTGAATTTCTTACAATAGGGAAGCCAATACTTTGAGAAGCGAGAAGCCTCTAGCAATGCATAAAAGGTAGGCACAGAGCCAGCATCATCTGAGAGATAAACACTAAGTTTTTCTGGTGGATAATTGTAAGACATGACTGATAAAACTGTATTGATCACCATAATTGGTGGCTCTATTGCAGGATCAGCTGTGCACACAAATACATCTACTCTTGGCAACTCATTCTCATACCTGTTTCATGGACAATAGTAGTAATTAACTAACTAACTAAAATCATGCTTTATCTAACAATTTAAATTTTAAGATGATATAGATTACAAAATTTAACATATTGTCAAAGCAGGCACTGAGTTCAAATCTCATCGTCACTCTTCATCGAAACAAAGTTTCACATGTGTAGCCCATATTATAATTAAGCGGTAAATAAAAGTGTGTTTTTTCTAAGGGTTAAAATATTTGCATAAAATTGTGACACACTAGCGAATCCACATGGACAAAATCCGGGAGAGATGCTGGATGTATAAGTAGACAAGCCTTAGATCCTAGTGATGCGTTTTAAACCCGTAAGGGCTGGCCCCAAAGCGAACAATATTACTAGCGGACTGGACTGTTACAGATGGTATCAGAGTCACTCCGGTGGTGTCAAATCTTAGCAGGTGTATGTGACACCCTAGACGAATCCCAACACGTTAGAGATGGTGACGCATTTTAAAACGAGGAAAATTAAAAAATAGCCAGATTTACAAGTGACCATTCAAAAATAGCCACAGTTTCAAAAGTAATCGAAATTTAGCCATTTTTCATGTAAAGATAAATCTGATTAAAAATCCGAAAAAATACTCTAGTGTAATATACTGTAGTTCGAGTATAATATACCGGTCCAGCAATATACTGGAGTTCCAAGTTGGAGTTGCAGCATAATATGCTGGAAGTTCATATATATATATATATATATATATATATATATATATATATATATAGCACGGGCTAGTTTTTAGACCGGATATCGGTGCGCGCGCGCGTGCACGCACATATATATATATATATATCACTAACGGACTGAAATGTTACAAAAAATGATCCATACCTTTGTAAGAGCCTGTCTCTAAATGTGTGACGGTGAGTTTTGTTCCAACGAAGAGATTGAGTGAGGAGCCAGTAAAACCCGAACCATAGTTCAGCACCAAACATTCCAATCCAACCCAATCTGCCATTTTCGCCTGGTTTTGGTATGTTATATAATCTATAACTCCAAATCAAGATGATGCCACAAAGTAGAGAAGTTGCGAATAGCCTATATAGTATCCTGCCCTTTGCCTTCTTGGTCTCGAACAAAGGCTCATATTTTGGCTTTCCCATATACCTTTCTCTCGATATTTTGATGATTCTCTTCTTCTCTATATATACTAGTACTAGTTTCTCTGTGTGCTTGTGTTTCTTACTTGTGTATATATAAGTAATTTTGTCTCTTACAAAGACAAAGAGAACTATTGCGTTTGTAGTGACGTTTTACTGCAGGAATTCAACTATGGCAGCTGAAGATGACACATTTATTTATTATTATTATTATATCCTAAGAAGATTATAGTCACTCATGAAAGGAGGAGATCGGAGCTTGTCGATGTTAGCCAATAGTTTGCTAAAACAACTTTCAAAAAATGGGGCAACTTGAAATTATAAATTACTACGAGTACTATTTATTAAGATATAATATATTATACTACTATCTGGTTGGGCCCTCCATGTGACCCCACGATTGGTGGTCGTGGACTAACAAGTGCGTCAAATTTACCAAAGTAGTGCTCTTCTATTTAAATAGTTTGACTCAAAAAGAAATTAAAAAAAATAAAAAAAAATTTAATTTAATCTTAAATATACTGTTTAGCAATTTGTGATCTTAAATATTCCATAATATTTATGTAGTTATAAAAAATTTTCTTTAAAATAAAATAAAGAATTTGAAGTTAAATTAATTTTTAAATGTACGAATATATTTATTTTTTAGACGAACTTTTATTAAGAAAAACATTGTCATAAAAGTTGAACGTCTATTTCCAGAAAAGGACGTGTGAAGCCGCATTTTGTAAAGTAACTCAATGGTACTAGCTTATAAAGCCCTTTGATGGGACAATTACTCTTTCACTCGACACTCTTTCAATTGTCAACGTTCTTGACAATTGATGATTCAAATAATTTCGGAGATATATGATGCTGCTATATTTTTCTTTTCTTTAACTTTTTTGAGGTAGTTTGGAGAGAGTTGAAGAGATTCAACTTTAAAATATGCAAATATCGTGAAGTAAACAAGTTATTGTTTCTCAAAAGTAGGGTTGTACATGGATCCGGTTAGTTTGATTTTTATTAAAATCAAACCAAACCAACTATATCGGTTTGGATTGATACGGTTTTGTCGGACTTTTTAGATTTTCGAATTTTTTGTTGCTTACATATTATTTTAATTTTATTTTGTTAAATATTTGATATGTATACTTCTATTTAGTAAAAATATAAAAACTTGACAAACATATTATCAATTAAAATATTCTTATGCAAGAATTCCATTAGTTAACACATAATAATTATTTTTTTAGTTGTCTGACAATAATATTTCGTTGATATACACTTTCAGATTATCCGAATTTAGTAATTAAACATAAAAATCAATATGATACCTAAATATTAATAACCACTTCACATTCGAAAAAGATATAAGAATTTAATACATCTTAACATATATAATATGAATATGTAAGAACAAAGAGATAGATGTTTTTCAGTAACACTTGATAAGAAACTTATCATACAACCCATTATTTAAGGTCAATAAATATGGAGCACTTCACTATTAAAATTTATATCCCGCAAGAGAATCCCAATTATTTCTAGTTATTTTTTTAAAATTTTTTAATATAAAATCTTAAATAATATATATAAAAATTATATATTTATGTGTCGGGTTGGTTCAGGTGTTTTTATTCAATACCAAATCGAGTCGGGTTTTTTATTCGGTTTGGTGCGGTTTTTCGGTTCAGTTTGTACACCCCTACTAAAAAGTTATTGAATACTTTTCGGGCAAATCAATCAATATAGATGAAGGGGTAAATCGTAATCGAAGATAATAGACTCTAGGATGATCTTTGTAATTGATCTGAGCAGCGATAATATAAATTATGGGAAAATGGAGGGGATGGTAATCTTCTAGAGGTGAGAGATGCAGTTTTTAGAGAGATAAAAGAGAGAGACACTGTTAGAGAGATCATGTATTATTAATAATGAATCTCGTGCCTTTTACACAGCTCAGACCCCTTTATATAGCGAAGGGTCTGTACTTAAATACTTAAAAGACAAAAATAAAGTACACGCCGTAGAAGGGACAATGTGGTCATGAGGTCGTCCCCCGTATTATCCCTGAGTCGTCCTTTTAACTTGATTTGCGTATGTACGGTTGGTTGTGCTTGCTTAGAGACGTGGTCAGTTAAAATCGACCCCATACACTTAGTGCCTCCGCTCGTCGAGGTCGCAGCGAGATGCGTCCTCAAGGGGTGGAATCAATACCTTCGTTTTGGGAGAGTTTGACCTTATCAAAGGACCGTGATGTAACAGGTATGAAACAGTCATCATGACTGTCAGATCACCAAAACCTAATGCCTTTCCCTGTGTGATGTCAGCGTCCACTGGCATCATCATTACGCGTATTCTTGAGGCAAGGGATCAACAGCCCTGGCGTTTGGTTTCCCGCACTGGTTCGAATTCTGCCTCTTCGATTCTGGTGCCTCCCAACCAACTAAATAGGGGGAGGGTTTAATTTGATTCAAACTATTGATCATTTGCAAAAGCGTTTCATCCTTTTAGTGTATATTTCCTCCTTCCGATGCATTTCCTCCTGATCGAGAATCTTTCTCCCTTTTGTTGTGTTGTGTGTAACCCTTTTTCTTTTATCGAGATCATGCCTAAACCTCGCCAAGGCAACGAGAGAATCCCGGCGGCTGCCCCGTCGAACGTGCCATCGCCTTTCGATGGTGGAAGGGCGGAGGAGGAAGAGGACATGAGTCCTCGTACCGTGGAAGCGATGTTGCTGCAACGTATCTTATCTCGAATTGACTTTAGTAAGGACTCTCCCGTTCCGGCTCTAGAGTTTTTCGAGTCATTGCAAAATCACTTGGATGACCTCCGAGTGAAGTACAACATACCTGCTCAGGTAGAGATGATTCTGGCGGGGAGGGATCATATGGATGTTCATAGGACAGGGTATTGCACTTTTTATGAGTATCCATTTTTGATTGGTTACAACTTTTCTCTTTTCCCCTTGGAAGAGGAATTTTGCTTGTTCTACAATGTCTATCTAACTAAACTTACGCCGTACACTATGAAGGTGCTTCGGTTATTGACTAAGTACGCGGAGTTGGCCGGATGTGAAGTCACGGTCCATCACCTCCTACAATTGTTCAGCGCCTGCTATTTAAGAGGAACCATTGTACATCTGCGAGGCCGTGGTACGAGAGGATTAGTGGTCAAGACTGACGATCGGGCGATTTATGAATTTTGGCGCAAATATTTTTTGGTTAGGACCGAGCACTTGGTCTCCGATTCCGCCGGATTCCCAGAGATGTGGAATTCAACATGTAAGGATTGCAGTTCGTTACATTCCTTGTCATTTGTGACCGTTGTGATTCTAACCTTTATATTGAAGTTATGGCTCATCCTCCCCGGCCCGTTGCCAATCTTAGGAGATGGGTTGTCGGCGTGCTACCTTACCTGGAAGAGACCCGCACTTGGTTTGCCGTTATGCGGCATTGTGGCCCCAAAGTCTCTTCAGGTAGATTTCCGATTTTTGACTTGGCAAAGTTTGCGACTGTAAGGCCCCGGAAAATTTCGCTAAGTAACCTAGAATTTCATGGTGCCACGTAAGCTTATTATAATATTTTATGTGCTATTAAAGTAGTGTACATCAATTGGATCTGGTAAATATGTGTATAAGTCTTATGGTAAGTAATTTGGGGTCCAAGGAAAGGCCTAAGTCTAAGAAAAATTGGAAAAGTTCATAATAGGCTAAAATTCCAAATGAGCTTGCACTAGTCCATACTTTGAACGGGCATATCTAAATATGTATATGATTTTAGGTGATGAATAACCTATCAAATGAAAGATCTTCGAGTCTAGTTTCCAACATTTCAAACCGTTTGTCATTTGGACATTCCTATGCAAAGTTATGATCAAATTACCAAAGGCTGGAAAATGCGATCCTATGTCAAATCTGCGATCGCAAAACCTCTCGCATTTCTGACTTTGCGGTCGCATTTCTGTCACAAACTGGGCCAGTGTAGCCCAGTTTCAGGCGCCGATTTTGCAGTGCATTATGCGGCCAGCATTCTCGTTTTGCGGTCCGTTCTGCTATAGCAAATCCGGCATCGGAGGGTTAATCTTCTAATTTTTATAACTCGACCCCATTTTAATATATAGGCTTTGGGGTTCCTTTTGGGGTCATTTTCTTACTGATTTTAGAGAGAGATGATAGAATATAGAGAGATAAAGGAGAGGTCTAGCTTTATCATCATCCAAACCTTGCATCAACCTTCAGGAATCAAAGTGCTCATTCATAAGTTCTTCATCCAAGAGGTAAGATTCTATACATTAGGCTTTAGCTTCGAGTTTGGGGTATGAGATGGGGCATTGAGGTATGATTCTTGGGTGTAATACTATTATGTATACATGTATGTACAAATTAGGTTTATGGGAAGATTGTTTAATATAATTAAGTAAAGATTTGATTGGGGAATGAAGAAAAACTTTGGAAAAGAGATTGAAATGAAGATGCTCAACTAGTATTTGATAAAATGCTCAAATGAGCTAAAACCATGAATACCTTTCTAATTTGTGTTCAATTTTGTTATGTCTCATAATAGATTGGAATTACTAGAATTTCCGGAACGTTGTAGTAACTTAAGGAAAGCCTAATCGAGGTATGTATGGCTAACTTTGACCTTTGTAAATCACTTTGTTTGGTGTACGAATATTTGGTATATGATATCTACGTGGATTATTTGTGAAATTGTTGTGATTGGTATGATTTGAGTGTTCGTGATTAAGTCTCCCGCTATAATGGTGTACGTAATTGGCAATAAACCAAATGTGTGATTGTGAATGTATTATGTGGTAAGAGCTGAGAAACAAATGATGGAAGAAAATCGTAAATGATGCAATTGGAACAGCTGTGGTAATAACATATATGGCTTGTTGTGGGCAATTATCGTGGTGACATAAAATGCATATGAGTTGTTGAATATGATGGAAATAGTATTGATGGTTATGGAAATTCTTTGAGAATTGTTGTTGTTGTTCTTTGAGAATTGTTGTTGTTATTCTTTGTGAATTATTGTTGTTGTAATGTTGTTTGTGAATTGTGATTGTTTGATGGGATCGGATTGCGCGCCGCAACACGAAGTAATAAGGTGTGGGTTGTGGTGATAAGGGTGGCCGAGGTAATAAGGGTGGAAAGTGATCTAAATCACTATTGAAATGAAAATATGAGAAAGTTGTGAAATCATTGATGTGAAAATGCTGAAGGGGAAATGGAGAGATTGTAACTTGTTTGGCTTGATTGTTTCCTTTCATGTGTATTTGATTGTTGATTCCGTTACTACTTGTTACTTGTGTATGGTTTGAGTTTACTTAGGGAAAAGTTTGTTCATACATACCAGTAAAATTCAAATGTACCGACGTCCCTTATACCGGGGGCGCTACATTCGTGTTATGATTGTAGGTGGATCCATAGCAGGTATTCCAGTCCACCGACCGTAGCTCCCCTTCACTTTCTGTCAACTGTATTGGTGAGCCCCTTTCCTCTCGGGGCCTTGCGTGGCTCATGCCGCTTTTTATTTCGGAGTCTTGTTTTTAGCCGGAGCCTTGTTACCGACAAGTATTATATCATCTTTCTGTATCCTTAGAGGCTCCGCAGATAGTAAATGTGGGTTGCAAACTTATGTAAATATGTATTTTGTATGTTGGGCGATGTAAGTTGTAAACCTCATTAAGTGACTATGTATGTTTTGTAAAAGGGTGTTTTAATTATAAATGACTATTTCCTTTGATTAATGGACAATGAAAATACGGGGTACGTGTGGGATAGGAAAGGCACCCAAGTCCGCTTGACTGGGGCTACCCGGTTGGGCGTCGGTCATGTCCCTCGGTTTGCGGCATGACAGCGACCCCACTTACCCCCCCTTTTTTGCGACAGGTCGAGGCGCTTCGAGAAAGAGGGCGGCAGTCCCCATTTCCACATGATCCAACGTCACTTTGGACTCTCAAGACATGTTGGTCGAGTCTGTCCAAGGGGATCTTTCTCCAGCTCCTTTACAGGGGGCTACATCCACGACTATGGTTACGTGGGAGTCGACATAATTGGCGCCGGCTTTGCAATCTGTGGATAAACCTCCGACAGTGGGGAGTTGCCAGGAAGAAAGCAGAGGAGGCTTGAGAAAGGTAAGGCGGTTGCTACCAAAATCGGGAGGGGTGAGGTGCCGCGACTGATTCCCAGACCTTTGTTCATGGCTGACGCCATTCTTTCGGGGAGGTCAGCTCAACAGAGGGGTACCGTTCCAGGCGCCAGTTCCACATATATCATCGAGGGAGGGTCATCGACCAACGTCAAGGGGCCTGGCAATGAAGCGGATAAATCGGACTCCGATATTGCTCAAGGGCATATTGATGAATTTGTGGGTGGTCTTACCCACGTGGAGATGACGACGGATGGCTCTGACCACTGTATTACAATTCCGGTGGCTTAGAACTTGCTGTCAAATAACGAGCAGGCTGTTTTAGCCCTCACCCTGTTGTGTGCCACCTCTGAGAGCAAGGCGCTTAGTACGATGGGTGATGTGGAGCTATCCCTAAGGGTTTCTGACATGGCTTTGCGGGTACTCTTTATTCCCCTTTCTCCCTTCCGTGTTTTGTTAGACTGACTTGAGGCATGCTTACTTCTGCTTTCTCTCTTCTTTTTTTAGATCCTTGTTTTGGAAGTGGAAAGGGGACGTCATGAGCAAAAACGGACTGCCCTCTTCAAGAAGATGTTAAAAAAGTATCAAAGGTACCGCTCAAAGCATCGACCGGAAGTCGACCAGGGGTAGTCCCAGTTGAAAAACAGAGGAGCCGAGCTGGAGGAGGCGGATAACGAGCTAATGAATGTCATGGCTCGCAACAGTAAGTTGGAGGAGCTCCTCAGGGCAAGAGATGACGAGCTTGAGTTGAGCCGTGGAGTGGCAGCGGAGAACATCGACCTCTAATGGAGGGTGGTGGATCTGACTGCCAAACTCGACGCCAGGGTGGCGAAGATCAACAGGATTTCTCGGCCTTCCACATCTCGCCCCTCGCCTGATCAAAGTGCATGTCGTAGTGCGCATGAAATATGGATTTTTGTGGAGGCTAAGCTCGACGTGTATAGCGAGCTTCATGCTGCAGGTCGAGTGACCGATGAAGAAGTCTAGGCACGAAGGAACGAGGCTTGCGCTACTCGTGAAGCTTGTGGTTATTACCCCATATCTCCTGATGGGGAGGGGTCTGCTTCCGAAGATGTTAACCACCTTGACTCTACTTCCTATTATAATGACGCTTTCCACTCGGAGGGTGATGGGTAGTTATGAGCTTTGTAATGTAGATTTTGGCTTGTACAGTGTGTTAGGGACTCGTCCACTGTGGCGAATGCACAAATATATTTTTGTTGTAATATAATTTTTGATTTTGCTGCTTTGTCCATTTGTCGTAATGCTTAGCCTTCATAGAGGTTATTTTTGCCATTCGTCAAACGGTCGTGCCGTGGTTCGAACGAGGTCGAACTGGTGTCGATGTCCTTAGCCATTAGGATGTTACTTTGACTTTCGTCGAAATAGTATCGGTCGTAGTTCAAGCGAGGTCGAACTGGCATTGATGACCTTAGCCATTAGGATATTACTTTGACTGTCGTCGAAGTAATATCCATCATGGTTCGAGCGAGGTCAAACTGGCGTCGATGGCCTTAGCCATTGGGATGTTACTTCGACTGTCGTTGATGTAGTATCCATCGTGGTTCGAGCGAGGTCGAACTGGCGTCGATGGCCTTAGCCATTAGGATATTACTTCGACTGTCGTCGAAGTAGTATCTGTCGTGGTTCGATCGAGGTAGAACTGGCGTCGATGGCCTTAGCCATTAGGATGTTACTTCGACTATCGTCAAAGTAGTATCCATCGTAGTTCGAATAAGGTCGAACTAGTGTCGATGGACTTAGCCATTGAGATGTTACTCCAACTGTCGTCGAAGTAGTATCCATCGTGGTTCGAGCGAGGTCGAAATGGCATCGATGGCCTTGGCCATTAGGATATTACTCCGACTGTCGTCGAAGTAGTATCCGTCGTGGTTCGAGCAAGGTCAAACTGGCGTCGATGGCCTTAGCCATAAGGATGTTACTCCGACTATCGTCGAAGTAGTATCCATCGTGGTTCGAGCGAAGTTGAACTGGCGTTGATGGCCTTAGCCGTTAGGATGTTACTTCGACTGTCGTCGAAGTAGTATCCGTCATGAGTTCGAGCGAGGTCGAACTGGTGTCGATGGCCTTAGCCATTAGGATGTTACTTTGACTGTCGTTGAAGTAGTATCCATTGTGGTTCGAGCGAGGTCGAACTGGCGTCGATGGCCTTAGCCATTAGGATGTTACTCCAATTGTCGTCGAAGTAGTATCCGTCATGGTTCGAGCGAAGTCGAACTCGCATCGATGGCCTTATCCATTAGGATGTTACTTCGACTGTCGTCGAAGTAGTGTCCATCGTGGAATGTAGATTAACTCTTGTTAGTGTAATGGATATTTCATTCAGTCAATGGAGAATTCGGTTCGTACAGTGGAGAATAATGGAGAATTCTTATTCATGCGATAAAGAATAATGGAGAGTTCTGTTCATACAATGGAGAATTTTGTTCATACAATATTAGAGAATAATGGAGAACTCTATAGTAGTCCCTTTACCATGTTGGTCTGTGGACCGTGTCGGTTGGCCGATATGGTGAACTTGCGCTCCCATTCCATTGGGTATCCCCTTTGCCGCCTCATTAAAAACCTCCCCGGGAAAACCCAATTGGGATAAAACTCGGGTGAGGGAAAAAAGTACGACTTGGGAGATGCCTTTCAGAAGTGGAAGTATTTGAGATGGGTGATGTTCCAATTGTTTTGGAGTGGCTTTCCCTCCATCGTTTCTAGTTGGAATGCTCCTTTTTTGCTGCTGCTGTGATATTTTATGGTCCATCCCAATTGGTCCCTAACTTTCCTTTGTTTGGGTCTTTCGATGCCAATGTTTTGGCCTTGAGGATGTAGTCGCCGACTTTGAGCAGCCTTACTCTGGCTTTCTTGTTGTAATACCTTTCTGCCTGCTGTTTTTGGGCTGCCATTCTGATATGGGCCATGTTTCTTTGTTCTTCGACTTCGTCTAGGTCTTGCAACCTGCTTTCGTCATTGTCTGCTCCGCTAGTATGGGAGTATCTCAGGCTTGGTTCTCCGATCTCAACGGGTATGACTGCATCAGTCCCGTAGACTAGTGAGTATGATGTTTCTCCCGTACTAGACTTGGGCGTAGTCCAGTATGTCCACAATACTTCGGGTAGTAACTCGGGCCATAGCCTCTTGGCTTCTTCGAGCTTCTTTTTCAGTATGTTCAATATTGTTTTATTGGAAGACTCGGCTTGGCCGTTAGCGGTGGGATTATACGGAGTGCAGAGTATCCGTTTGATGTGCCATTTCTCGAAGAATTCAGTTGTTTTTCTACCGATGAACTGGGGCCTATTGTTGCAGCTGATTTCTTTGGGGATGCTAAAATGGCATATAATATTTTTCCATATGAAGGCGATGACCTCTTGCTCGCGTATTTGTGTGTACGCACCTGCTTCCACCCATTTAGAAAAATAATCAGTTAAAACTAACAGAAAGCGTACCTTTCCTTGTCCTGTTGATAGGGGGCCGACTATATCCATCCCCCATTTTATGAACGGCCACATCGAGGTGACTGAATGGAGGAGTTCCCCCAGCTAGTTTATCATGGAGATGTACTTCTGGCACTGTTCATATCTTCGAACATAGTTTGCTGCCTCTTTCTTCATGTTGGGCCAATAGTAGCCGACGTGGATGAGGTATCGGACAAGGGCGCGTTTTCCTGTGTGGGCACCAAATGGCCTTCATGTACCTCTTCTAATACTTGCTTTGTTTGATGCGGCCCGAGACACTTAGCAAGGGGACCACCGAACGTTCTCTTGTAGAGATCATGATTTATCAGGCTGTACCGGGTAGCTTGCACCCGGAGTTTCTTGGCTTCTTTTTTGTCGCGTGGGATACTTTCGTCCTGCAGGTAGGATACAAACTGGTTGCGCCAATCCTAAGTTAGGTTTAAAGAGAATACCTCGACGTGGTCGACGGCCGAATGGAGGAGAGTGACCACATTTTGTTTGTTGATATTTTTGGTGGTTGCGGCCAGTTTGGCTAGGCTGTCTGCCTCAAAGTTTTGCGCTCTGGGAATTTGCTCAAAGCGACATTTGTCGAACTCAGATATCAGCTTATGGATTTCTAAATGATATTTTTATAGCCTTTGCTCTTTGATTTGGTAAGTCCCGGTGACTTGATTTACGATGAGTTGAGAGTCGCAGTGGAGGATACGCTAACGGGCTCCGTATTTGATGGCTAGTTACATGCCTGCAATCACACCCTCATATTCAGACTTGTTGTTAGTCATGTAGGGGCATCATACGGACTAGAAAATTACTTCGCTCGTAGGGACTTCAAGGAGGAGTCCCAGTCCCGATCCCGAGGCGTTCACAGCGCCGTCAGTGTAGAGGGTCTAGAAGTCGATATGAGCAGAGGTGCGGAGGGCCTCTTGTTCCACCTTTGGCAATATCCCTGTGCTGAAGTCGGCAACAAAGTCGGCGAGGACCTGCGACTTGATGGCGGTCCTTGGGTGGTAGGTTATGTCATGCTTGCTAAGCTTTATAGCCCATTTGGTGAGTCTACCCGAGAGCTCGGGTTTATGTAGGATGCCCCTCAGGGGGAAGGTTGTTATTACCTTTTAGGGTGGCATTGAAAATAAGGTCTGAGATTTCGTGAAGCTACGACTAATGCCAAAGCCAGTTTTTCGAGGTGTGGGTACCTCGTTTCGGCATCTATTAAAGTCTTGCTGATATGGTACATAGGGGATTACGTACCTTTGTTTTCGCGAACTAAGACGGCACTGACAACGACTTCGGACACTGCCAGATACACGAGCAGGCACTCGCCTGGATCTGCTTTGACGAGCAGTGGTAGCGAAGAGAGATATGCCTTCAATTTCCTAGTGCTTCGATGCATTCCTCGTTCCATTGCAGCCCACGATCTTTCCTCAGCACACTGAAGAATTTGTGGCATATGTCCGAGGATCATGAGATGAACCTGGGCAAAATGGCTATTCGCCCTGTTAGTTTCTATACCTGCTTCTTACTATTCAGAATCTCGAGTATAGCATCTATGGCCTTGATCTGGTCCGGGTTGACTTCGATACCTCGCTATGACACAAGAAAGCCCAGGAATTTTCTCGAGGACACGCCGAAGGCGCATTTTTCCGGGTTCAACTTCATCTCATACTGCCTTAATATCTTGAAGTCTTGCTTTAAATGGTCGATATGGTACTCTTTCTTTACCGACTTCGCTAGCATATCGTCGATGTAGACCTCCATTGTTTTACCGAGTTGTTTTTTGAACATCTTGGTGACTAACCTTTGGTACGTTGCACCCGCATTTTTGAGCCCGAAGGGCATGACCTTGTAGCAGTATGTCCCTTGATGGATGATGAAAGTTGTCTTTTCTTGGTCCTCTTCAGCTATCAGGATCTTGTTATAGCCAAAGTAGGCGTCCAAGAAACTTAGCAGTTCATGCCCTGCTGTTGAATCTATCAGTTGGTTGATATAGGGCAATGGGAAAGAGTCATTTGGCATGCCTTGTTCAGGTCGGTGAAGTCTACGCACATTCTCCATTTCCCACTTATCTTTTTAACCATGACCACGTTGGTGACCCATTGGGGGTACTTCGATTCTCTGATGGAACCGTTGGCTAGTAATTTATCTACTTCTTCACTAACTTCCTCGTTGATCGCGGCGTTGAATTTTCTTTTTATCTGCCGTACGGGCGGATGAAGTGGATCGACATTCAGTTTGTGAGTGGCGATGTCTTTTGGGATCCCCGACATATCTGAATAGGAGAAGGCAAATAAATCTGCATGGTTAGTTAAGAATTCATGGTACTTACCTGGGTCGGATAGGTTGTGCCCGATGTAGGATCTTTTTGAACTATCGGTGTTGTCCAGCTGGACCGGGTCAAGATCCTTGACTTTCGCTTTGCAAGCTTCTACGACATCTGGGTAGCTAATTTCCTCCGTCATCGGGTTGACTTTAGTCCCTGACATGGCTGATTGCTATGCTTCTGCGCTTGCTCCTTTCAGCTGCTTGGTATAAGTGCAATCTTGGGCGATCCGGTAACATTCTTGGGCAGTGCGTGGCTCACCCCGAATATTGAATATTCCCCATAGGGTGGGAAACTTGATTACCTGATAGAGAGTCGAGGGGATGGCTCACATGGCGTGTATCCATGGACGTCCAATGATGACGTTGTAAGCCGTTTCCTGGTTCATGATGTGGAATATGGTTTTCAGTGTGATTCCTACCGCTAAAACTGGTAGCGATATCTCTCCGGAGGTTCGCCCTACTGCATTGTTAAAACCTGCTAGTGTTATGCAACACGGTATTACCTTATCTTCGACCCTCATTTTCATGAGGAACCTCGGGTGGATAATACACGCGCCGCTCCCGTCGTCTACCATGATTCTTTTTATGTCAGTATTAGCAATGCGTAAAGTTATAACTGAAGCATCGTAATAAGGGAAAGACAAACCGTCGGCATCAGACTTATCGAAGGTGATACTATCTTTGAAGTCATCATACTGTTCGTGAGCAATTGTGCGCCTCAACTTGTTTGTGGTGGTGAACTTTACATGGTTCGCCGCCGCCGACGATCATCTATATGGTGCGTGCTGGAGAAGGCATCTTCGATGGTCCTTGGGATTGATCGCGTCCCTGGCGAAATTAGCTCTCCTTTTATCGCTGAGCAGCTCTTTCAAGTATCCCTGGTTCAGCATTCTGACCACTTCATGTCGTAGACCTATGCAATCTCCGGTCTTGTGTCCCTTTTCCTGATGGAATTCGCATAGGATGTTCGACCTCCTTGCACTAGGATCTGATTTCATTTTGCGGCCATTGTACCTTCGTACCCAGCTTCTCCAGTGCGTACACTATTTCTGAAGGTGGGACACAGAAGTTATGAGTGGATAGTAATAGAGGCATACCTTTTTCATTCTGAAGCGGGGCTGCGTGTCATTGCAAGGCATCTGGATGTCTCGGAGGAGGCGGATTAGGGGCTCTGACGTAGGGCTGATGCCTTTCTCTGTTGAATCGTGGGGGTGGTTCTCGTCGCTCGTCATTACGTCGATCCCTCCTGACTTCTGATTGCACTGATGTCAGTCGTTGGGTTGGACCGTTAAGATCGTCTTCGTCTGCTCTTACTTCTGCACAGTAGGCATTGTGGATCTCTTCCCACGTAGTGGAAGGATATTTCATGAGTCGATTGAGCAACTTCTTGGTTGCTTTTGACCCATCTCTGTTTTACCCGTTCTAGAAAGCAGCGACTGCCATTCCTTTTGATACGTTCGGCAAGCCCATCTTACCCTGTTGAATCGTGCCAGGAAGTCCTTAAGTCCTTCGCCCGTTGTTTGCCTGATTGCTAAGATATTGTTGACCCTTGCTTCGGCCTTCTTTGCTCCTACATGGGCAGTGGAAAACTTATCCTCCATCTCTTCGAACGTCGATATCGATCTGGATGCTAGTTGAGAGTACCATGTTAGCGCTCCTCCTGTCAAAGTTTCACCAAACGTTTTCAGCAACACAGATGACACATGTTCTTTCGATAAGTCGTTGCCTTTTACAGTGGTTACATAATGGATCAGATGATCTTCTGGGTTCGTGGTCCCGTCGTATATTCTCAAGTATGGGGGCATCTTGAAGGTTTTAGGGATCGGGTGAGGAGCAGCTTCATTACTATATAGTTGCTCGACGAACCTTCTCACGTCACGTTTTGGAAGTAGCTTAAGGGCACCAGGTTTTTTGTCTACCCTTTCCTGGTGCTCCTTCATTTGATCACGAAGAGCTTTATTCTCGTTCTCCATTTCCCTAAGAATGGTCGCGAGTGCATTATCGCTTGCGTTGATATTGGTATGGGCGCTGCTTGTCCGTATAACGCTTGGTTCACCGGCGGCAGCTGCGATTTCTGCCGTTGATGAGTCTTTAAGATTTCCTTGAGATGGTTTCTTGAGCATGTCGCTTAGAGTGTTTGTCAACCATTCCTCTAGTAGCTTTTTGACTACTGGGGGATTTTCCTTTTCTACGGACGTTGAAACCCCTCTTTCATGTAATATCGTTAGATCTTCGATTGAAGAGGTGAAATCTCCTCCTCCGGATCACTACTTGGTATTACATTCACAACATTTTCTCTGCCGGCCTTGTTGTGGGAGCCTATGTGGTTGGTTGAGACATCTGCTATCATCTTCAGCCTTGATTCTTTATCTGCCATTTGTTGGTTCTACTGAGTTTGAAGGATAGTGATTGTTGTTCTTGATATTCTAGATGTGAACATGATTTCGACTACCGAAATCCCCACAGACGGTGCCAAATTGTTTGACTCAAAATTTATTGAATACTTTTCTGGCAAATTAATCAATATAGATGAAGGGGTAAATCGTAATCGAAGATAATAGACTCTAGGATGATCTTTGTAATTGATCTGAGCAGCAATAATATAAATTAGG
>MU668880.1:69005-79891 GCA_026770625.1 Nicotiana glauca
AGAGACTGTTAGAGAGATCCTGTATTATTAATAATGAATCCCATGCCTTTTACACAGCTCAGACCCCTTTTATATAGCGAAGGGTCTATATTTAAATACTCAAAAGACAAAAATAAAGTACACGCTGTAGAATGGACGACGTGGTCATAAGGTCGTCCCCCGTATTATCCCTAAGTCGTCCTTTTAATCGGATTCGCGTATGTACGGTTGGTCGTGCTTGCTTAGAGACTTGGTCAGTCAAAATTGACCCCATACAGTTATGTGATCACGTTAGCTTGACACATGCAAACCAATATTGTTGCTGCAACGACAGGAAGCATTAGATGAAAAAATGGGAAGCCTCTTGGATATTAAAAAAATAAATATATAATTATATATATAAAAATATAAAATAAGTACTAGAATGGGAGTTACGAATATTTATTATGTCACCGATTGATGACCTGATCCCGCTAAGCAAGAATTGTTACCGACATCGACTTTATCTTAATGACCGGTTTGCCCCTAGACGTTCCGCTAAGTCTAGTTGACAAGGTCTTAGCTCAATAGATCAACGAATCAGGAAATGACTTCTTAAACGTTCGCGAATGGAAAAGAGTTGTTTTAGGATCGGACCACAAACCCACAAACCTAATAGTTGGATCCATGTGGAGACAGGAGAGAAAGCCATTCATTCCGGTCATTGAGTCCAAATTGAGGATTGAATGATCTAAACCAAAGACTTGATTATATATAGGAGAAAGACGTTCTCATACCCTGATACCGCTTTGTGAAAACCTAGAGAGGGACTTGAACCCTCAACCTCAGCCTTGGCAAGGCTATGCTCTACCATTAGGCTATTTCTGCCAGCTAGGGTAGTGGCGAAGCATTACTGAGTAATTCACGTATCACTTGATACGAACGACTTCTGTTTTTTCGCCGGATCAAAGACGTGACCTCCGATCGAGCTACGAACACGAGTAGTATAATAAAATTATTCATTATATGAACGATACACAAGGTGCTATTTATACATTATGCCCCTTTACAATTTTAAAATTTAAAAAATGATCTTTTTAGATCTCTTATTTATAAAAGACAGATCTCTTACGTGTAAAAGTAAATCTCTCATGTATAAAAAATATAGAAAAGATCACAAAACAAAAAATAAATTTGTAAAGACCATAAAACCAATTTCCCGCTGTCATTTAGGTGAATGCACAATTGAATAATACATCGTACCAAACAGGTGAGAAGATCATAAATTCATGAGTTAATGTGTTGTGATGAGTTCGAATCAAGGCACGTGACTAATTATTTTGAGGAGGAGAAGATACCTTTTGTGCAGTGAAGAGACCGAAGATACCTAGTTTCAGGTCATGATGTGGATTGTGGCTTAATGACCTTGCTTTTATAGGATGGCATATATACCATAAATTCTACGAGTATTTATTTGTGCTCAATTTGACTAGATTCATATAAATTAAAACGAAAAAAGTAATATTTTATATCAGCCAGTGAGCTAGTGTGGAGTTCATGAGTGATTGTCGTGAGTTCGAACTAGAATCGAAGAAAATCTTAGTAGGAAGTCTTGTGTCACCGATCGTGATCTTCCTTTTTTTACAGCCTAAAACTCCTCAATAATTAATGCTGAGATATCTAACCCTAGCCGTTCTTCAGACGATTTAGAGTCTATCTTTTAACACTCCTAGTGGTGTTTATATAGACAATGTTAGAGTTAAGATTGGATTGACTAAATGACCTTATAATAAGCTAGAACCCCGTATGGGTGTACTATGCCCAAAAAATATAATTTCCAGCAAAAAAATTTACAGTAGAGAAACAGAAAAGAACACATCCAATGCTAGCATAACTAAATAAACGGCTGATAAGAAAACAATCCCTAAATCCTAAATAAAACCATTATTGAGACATTGGTATACAGGTGACATATATAACTTACATGTAGGGGCGGATCTACGTTATAAGGTAAGAATGGTACACCACCCACACACTGCAGGAAAATTTTGACTATTTATATAAATATCTGTAATAATTGATGCGAATGGCACCCACATTACACAAAACAACCTCTGGGTGCCACTGGTTCATAAAAGCCGCTACAGTCCTTCATCTTATGATGAACCCGGGTTCGATTCAAGTGCTTACAATGAGCCATATACAAATTTTATAAAAAAAACTTTTTTGGATATGTAATTGAATTGATTTTATTTAATATATAGTGTATCTTTTTTAAAAAAAAATAACATTTCGTTGATCTACATATTAAAGTAATTTTTGGATTGATTCTCATAGATTAAAAATTTAAAGCTTTTTGCAAAGAATTGTCACAAAATGTAATAATTAAAACGAAAAATTAACTCAAGAATATAAAAGGTAAATTAATATAATCATACAAAGTATATGTAGAAATTAATCTATTTTTAGCTGATTATCTAATTGGAGGCGCTCTTTCAAGAGTTAATGATTTTTCTTTTTGTTTTGCATTTTTTCAAGAATAGAATTTTAAATTTTTAATCAAGTGTTAAAAAAACTAAACTAAAGCACACTTATTTGTGTATTTGCGAATATAATACCTAATATATCGAACTAGCCAAAACTTGATTGAATCTGCAAATCTTGGATCCGTCCCTACTTACATGTGTACTAGTAAATAAAAATGAAGATAGTATTAGTACCCTGAAGTGAAAGTCCAAATCTAAAAGCTACTATCCTCACTTCAAAGGGAAAAAGGGGAATTTGCGGCCTTACCCTATTTTTATGCCACCTTTTAACATATACCCTATTTTCAAAAACTATTGATTTAACCAACTACCAAAAAATCCGTAATAATATAACCATTATACCCCTTCCAAAACATATAAAAGTCTGTCTCTCATCTGTATTCCCATATTCAAATTCCAGATCTCTTCCGTATCTCCTCCATTAGTCCATCGCTCCGGAGATCGCGTCTCGCATTCAAATTTCATATTCAAATTCCAAATTCAAATACACTGTAAGTATTTTTTGAATTATATGTTTTCTGATTGATTGATTGAAGTTCTTTGAGCAACTTCACTTATATGCGGAATTTGCAATTCTAAATCTATTTGACGATGAATTCTAACATTCTAAGCTGAAGTTATTTAGTTAACGAGCTGCAAATAACACAACAAAGAAGAAATTATATTAAAATATTATATGATTGTTTTAAAACTTCGGCATAGTTGCCGAAGTTTTTTTGTTTATAATTAAAAGCTGACGTTTTCCTCGTACACTGGGTAAAAAATAATAAAATATAAATTAAAATTTCGGCGTAGTTGCTTAAGTTTTTTAGTTATTACTTAAAAACTTCAGCAGGAGGAGCTGAAGTTTTCCTCCTACACTGGCTAAATTAAAATTTCATACTGCATCAAAAAACTTCGGCATAATTGCTTAAGTTTTTTAGTTATTACTTAAAAACTTCAGCAGGAGGAACTGAAGTTTTCCTCCTACACTGGCTAAATTTAAATTTCATACTGCATCAAAAAATTTCGGCATAGTTGCTTAAGTTTTTTAGTTATTACTTGAAAACTTCAGCAGGAGGAGCTGAAGTTTTCCTACTACACTGGCTAAATTAAAATTTCATACTGCATCAAAAAACTTCGGCCTAGGTGCTAAAGTTTTTTACTTATTACTTAAAAATTTCAAAAGGAGGAGCTAAGTTTTCCTTCTCCACTGGCTAAATTAAAAAATCATATTGCACCAAAAACTTTGGCCTAGGTGTTGAAGTTTTTTAGTTATTATTTAAAATTTTCAACAGGAGGAGCTGAAGTTTTTCTCCTACACTGGTTAAATTAAAAATTGATATTGCAACAAAAAAACTTCGGCCTAGGTGCTGAAGTTTTTTAGTTATAAAAACCTCAGCAGGAGAAGCTGAAGTTTTCTCCTACACTGGTTAAATTAAAAATTGATATTGCACCAAAAAATCTTCGGTATGGGTCCTGTAATTTTTTAGTTATTATTTAAAAATTTCATGCTTGAACTAAAAAGTTTGAACAGAATTGGTATTAAAAAAACGCAAAAAAGCTTAAAATTAAAACTTAATATTTCATTAAAACATAAACAAAGATAAAAAAAATTACATAAATAAAAAAAAAATTAATCGTCCATATCATCATTATCATCATCGTCGTCGCTGCCAGATGGACGAGCATATTCATCAACAAGATTATCAAATCTTGCATACATCACAAGCGTATCAAGCTTGTTGTTAATTTCTTCAAGCTCCCTGTCGTACTTTTCTATGACCTCATCAAACTTCAACTCAAATGACTCAATGATGTCTTGCTTGATCTCGTCTACTATTTGCCCGATGACAGCATATATTTTTCTGCTTTTTGTATTTTATGTCTGCCAATATATATGTGTTTGAGTGACTAAACTCACAAGGAATAACGTGCTTATATAGGGGGAAAAAACTTCTGCGTGGTATATGAAAAGGCAAAAAGGAATTTTAAAGGTTGTCTAATGAAAAGCGTGCATGAATATGATAGGAATATAATTATTACACTAACACATACCCCCAAACGCAATATAATTAATACTTTAAATGTGTAGGTTACTGCTGTATACTATGTAATTAATGTTAAACACATGTTCAAGTTTGTTGAATTCATTTGCTAAATGTGCCCAATGTGCTGAAGTTTCTTAGTTCATTTCTAAAAACTTCAGCACTTACTGGCTGAAGTTTATTTTCCATGCATTAATGAATCACCATCATACAAAAACTTCAGCTAATATGTTGAAGCTATTAAGCTTATGTCAAAAAACTTCAGCACTTAATAAGCTAAAGTTTTCTGTGCAGGATTCATTAATTATGTCATACATCTTTTACCAAAAAAACTTCAGCAGAAGATGCCTAAGTGATTTAGTTCCTTTGTAAAAACTTCAGCACAAACAACCTAAAAATTCTTCTGTTCACTTTTCTAATACTTGCCACTAAACATGAATCTGCAGGATGAGTTCGATTTGCGTTGTTATAATTTTCAATGGGAGTTGAACTCCTGATTTCAAATACTTGGATCATGATACAAAACTTGTTCTACTTAATAAGGACATATCATTCATACTTTCCTAAAGAAAATTAGTGAAGTTGCCAATATTGATTCAACCAGATATGCATTAAAAGTATGGTTTGATATCAAACTAAATACAAGCAAAGGAATACTTGTAACTTTAGATGAAGAACTCAGTACGTGTATGCATTTGCTTACAACTAATTCAACCTATAAGAATTGCCATTTCGTCATTGAAAAAATACAACCTTCAGAATCTGAAACATTCAACCAATCTCTTGTATATGCGATAAATTCAGAACCTTTTGCTGACTATCAACATGAAGTATGATAACCAATAATGGAAGTAGACAACGGGCAACAACCTTCTAATATTACAACTGCTTCAGAATACATAGTGCTGCAATAAAAACTTCAGCTATAGAGCTGAAGTTCGACAGGTATAAAATAAAAACTTCAGCTCTAGAGATGGACTTCACAAGTAACAAACACAAAAACTTCAGCTCTAGAGATGTACTTCACCAGTAACAAATACAAAAACTTCAGCTCCTAAAGTTGGACTTTACTAGTTACAAATACAAAAACTTCAGCTCCTAAAACAGAACTTCACCAGTTACAAGCACAAAACTTTAGCTCCTAAAGCTGAACTTCACCAGTTACAAGCACAAAACTTCAGCTCCTAAAGCTGAACTTCACCAGTTACAAGCACAAAACATTCAGCAAAAAAACATGATGTAATTTTTCAAAAAATAAAACATAAATTCAAATTCAAAAATAATGCCAAAACATGAAAAAAAAACTTCAGCTCATATCTAAGATATCATTGAACTATAGTATCATCTGTTTAACTCTCAAAATTTTTAAAAATTTGAACGTCTAATCACAGAAGAAATTATAGAATTTTCATTAACAACATAAACACTCATTCAAAAAACCTAAAAATACAATCGTAAAAGTAAAACTAATGCACTTATCAAACTAAACCCTAAGAAATATATATTATCATAAATACATTACTATCAAAACCAAAATCAGAAATTAAATCGTAAAATAAAACCCAAAAAATTAATGCAATGTACTTGTGATTAAATCATAATGCGGGAACAACGATGACTAGCAGTTGAAAAATAAAAAATAACGACGAAAACCGTTTGATTTCAGAGAAGAACTTCAAAAAATACGAATAACGGGAGAGAGAGAGAGAGAGACAGAGACAGAGAAAGTAGAGGACTAGCGAATATTTGGAGCGAAAGTAGTCTTTTTAATAAGGAAGGGCAAAATGATCTTTTAAAATGGCTTCTAACAAAAAAATGAATACGGGTGCACACAGAAAGACAAAATGACTATAGCTTAAAAAGAGGCGCCCTATGTGCAATTTTTACGGGGAAAAGGCAGAGGCGGTTCAACAACCCCTGGGGCCTATACCTAAATTTTAGTTGGAGGTCCTTCAATAATAATTATAATAGATATTTTTATTTAGGATCTATTTTTAACTTTTTGAGATGCAAAAATATTACTCCCTCCATTTCAATTTATGTGAACCCATTTGAGTGAGCACGGAGTTTAAGAAAAGAGAGAAGACTTTTGAACTTGTGGTGTAAAATGAGGCACAAATATTTTTTGTGGCTATAAATCATTGCATAAAGGTAAATTATTTCCAAATAAAAAAAGATGTCATTCTTTTTGGCACGGACCAAAAAAGAAATAGATTCACATAAATTGAAACGGAGGGAGTACTTAATTTTCTATAACCAATTTCTTCCGATAGGTTAGTGACTTGTACTAAAAACACTCCCCTATGGTTTCTAATTTAGTTTTTCTATTGTTTGTGAAAAATTTATCAAGATCTCTTTTTGAGATTGTATATTTCAACTCTTCTCTTTTTTGTTTTTTGTTTTTTGTTTTTTTGTTTTGGAATGACAAGATTTATTTTTTCTAGTTGTCATATTCAAATTCTAATAAATATTTAAAAATATACCTATGAAGTAAAAATACAAATTTCACAAATTTAAGATAAATATATACTAAAAAGTTAGAATGAAAGAACTAGATTCAAAAGGTTTGAAGACTTAATTTCAAATTTCGTAATGCTGCTTCAAATATTTCTCGCAAACTTTAAACGTGAGAATTGATAAAGAACATAAAATGAGAAACAACACATATTATAAGAAACGTAAATTTTAACTTTGTTTTTATAGAAACAATATAAATTATCGGAAGTTTTGAACAACAAATAGTTGATCTTAGAAAAAGTAAGAAAAAATATAAGACAAAATATGTAAATTGATGGACAAGGTGAAATGAGAGATTGTAGCTCTCGGATAAACCGAGAAAGAGAGTGTAAATGTTTAACATGTTTCCAAATAAAAAATAAAATAAAAAGTGAAATAATAATTTTCCTTATAAAATCCATTCCTCATTTCCATGTAAGTGATTTATAGAGTTATTTGCAATTTCCTACTCCTTCCGTTCCAATTTATGTAAATATATTTAACTGGCCACGAAGTTTAAGAAAAAATAAAAACTTTTAGAATTTATGGTCCTAAACAAGTGGAAAAGGGAATCATAATATTTGTGTGGTTATAAAAGCTTATCATTAAGGGGTTTAAGTAAAATTGTTATCAAATTTAGAAAGAAATTATTCTTTTTGGAATGAACCAAAAAGAAAATATGTTCACGTAAATTGAAACAGATGAGGTATTTTTAAAATCAAACTGCCACTAATTCACATAGCTAAAATGTTGGCTTTCCTTTTATAATTTTTTTTTCATTTTCTTCTGAATAGTAAGTATTCAATATTTTTCAAAAAATAAATAAAATATAATCCTATTATTATAGAAAATGAGAAAAATTTTATTTTGTGTCTCATATAATTGATTCTAATTGTATGAGATAATTTTTTTTTCTAATAATTTTATGGGCCCAAAAATATAAGATTGGGATCCACTAATTTATAAGACAATAACCGGTGCCCCAAATTTGGGGCTAATTAGTTACTTTATGGTTAGGGCGGCACTCTGGGAAAAGGACAACTGCTACTGACGCTCTTGTTAATTATGGGGGTCTGAATCAGCATTGATCATTAACGAGAGCTTCGGATTTATAAAAATAGATTTGTAAAGAAGATGTTACCCAAAACTTTAAAGCTGCATTTTAATAAGTATCATTAGAGGTGTATATGAGGCGGTTTGGTTCGATTTTTTACTAAATTAAAATCAAACCAATTATGTCGGTTTACTAAATTCATAATCAAATCAAACCAACATAAATTTATTTTTTTCGGTTTTGATTTTAGTCGATTTTTTCGGTTTTTTCGGTTTTCCTTTTTAGTTATATTATTCTTGAAAAAGAGATCAAATAATCACCAATTATCCGCATGATTACTATTTTTCTTAATAATATATGAGGAATACCAATTATTCGTATAAATCATAATTTCAAGACCTTCCATAATAGAAAATGACAACAAACATGCGACAAAGCAAAACACTATAAACTTGATAAACCTCAGCACTAAAATAATCACCAATTATGTGAGCAAAATGACAAGCAGGAAGCTCGTGTGATGTGGGAGAATGGTTTCCAATATTTGGGATTCTTTGATTTTGGAATTGGAACATAGGAAAGATATGGAATAATCTATTTTATTATTTTTTGTCTTGTTGGGTTTTAGTTTGGGCTTGATATTTAGGTTATGTAGATAGAATCTACTTAGTGGATAGTGAATTTAGAAGCCCACAAATAAATAATATCTCAAAACATTAAAAACTATAAAATACTTTAGAAAATACTTACAAATTAGATTTTAATGATTATTTTTTATGTATAAAATTTCTAAAATTTATTTAAATATAACGTCGGTTTTGGTTTAGATTCGGTTTGACTTATTTTTTGTTAATGCCAAACCAAACCAAGAGCGATTGGTTTTTTATTTTCCAACACCAAACCAACTAAACCAAACCACAAGTCGGTTTTTTTCTTCGATTTGACTTGATTCGTCGGTTCGGTTTGGCTTGATGGTTTGACTTGTACACCCCTAAGTATCATACCTCATAAAGCCCGTTGATGTGACAATTACTATATTTCAACACGCATTTTCAATTGTGAATCTCCTTAATTGATATCTAAGTACATGATGGTTCAAGTAATTAATCAATTTCAAACATATAATAATTCTGTCTTATTTCTATCATTACTTTTTTACGGGTAGTTTAGGACTTAGGAGAAGGTCGAAGATGAGAAACTTCTACCAGCAGAAGTAATTACTTTTAGTGAAGATATAATTAAGTAAAAGATATGCTAATTGCTTAGTTCAATATATATATATATATATATATATATATATATATATATATATATATATGCTTACCATTGTTTGACCAAAATATATATCTTGGTTCAAATAACTAAATTTATATAAATAAGGATTATTCTTAGCTAACAATAATATCCGTGGATGGAGCTCTTAAAGAAGCAACAAATATTCTATAGATCTGGTCGGACAGTGGCGGCGGCATACAATAAATGTTCTAGAAATCATTCATTTATAATGAATAACAATAAATGACATTTAAGTAAATCGAAGGAATGATTCACCCAAGAAATGATAAAATAAGTGGATGTTCTTTCCGACAATGATGAATGATAGACAATCCCTTGAATATTTGAGTTATTCTCGGATCTAATGAAAAAGTATAAACAAGAATCTCAGTGAAAAGGTGATGTTCGTATCTTAGCAAGTGAGATCCGATTCTCTTTCTCAAGTCAAAGTGTTTTTTTAAAAATGAATATCACATGCCCCCTATTATTGTGTATTTTTCTATTTATAGGGAACATGTTCCTAAGAAACCCCAAATAGTACAAGTGTAGAGAATATCCACTAGAATATTCTCTTTAATATCTTATATTGAAACTAGCCATTATAACTCTGTCAAAAGTACTCGACCTCGCCCCTTGTTGACACCTCGACTTCGGCTCATGTTGACTCTTCAATTTCGGCCCTTGTTGACTCTGACCAAAAACTTCGCTAATTCTTGGGTCATTTTGATGAACGACAACTTGGGAACTCTTTCCTTAGTACTATCTTGGCTTAAATATTCTAAAGATAGATTGTGACCTATACAATTAGTTCCCCCACTTATTGAGGCCAGCTTCAGGCGGGTTCGATAAGCGGATCTTGCTCTTTGTGGTCGAAACAATCGAGCGAGCTATGCAAGTCGTAGTGGTTGCAGTGAACTGGCAGCGTGGCTCTATGTGATCCCACATTTCAAACGCTTCGATTTTCCCGGAGATTTGCTGGAATTATGCTATCCACGAGTGATGGGTTTATAGTGCCTTAGCCTTATTTTTTGATGATCTAACAAACTTACTGTCAAAGAACCAGATAAGGTACAAAACTCAAATCAACGGATTCTAGCTAATGTAAGTTTCCTTGACTTTAGAAGATAAAGAATCAACACAGGGACCTGATCCCCTTGTTGTGACGACCCAAAGGGTCATCACCGGTTTTCTCTTTTATTCCGCACTTTCGAGGCTTTGAAAACCTCATTTTTACTTGCTTCGATTTGCATGCATAGTCCGGGCGCGTAGCCGGAAAGATTATATGTTAAATTCTGTAAAAAATTTCAAATTGTGGCTTTAAAATAATTGAAGTTGACTTCGGTCAATATTTTTGGTAAACGGACCTGGACCCGTGATTTGACGGTCCCGGAGGGTCCGTAGAAACATATGGGACTCGGGCATGTGCCCGGAGTCGAAATCTGAGGTCTAGAGCCCGAGAAAAGAATTTTTCTGTGAAATTATTTTTCTGAAATTATTAAGGAAAATGGAAATGAAAATTGATTAAAAGAC
>MU668880.1:98098-110099 GCA_026770625.1 Nicotiana glauca
CGTTTCATAGTCCGTCCATAGGTTCCGCATATTATATTATACACATATGCGTTTCATAGCCCGTCCATAGGTTCCACATATTATATTATACACCTATGCGTTTCATAGCCCGTCCATAGGTTCCACATATTATATTATACACCTACGCGTTTCATGGCCCGTACACATATTATATTATACACCTACGCGTTTCATGGCCCGTCCATAGGTTCACATATCATATTATACACCTATGCATTTCATAGCCCGTCCGTAGGTTCCACATATTATATTATACACCTATGCATTTCATAGCCCGTCCATAGGTTCCACATATTATATTATACACCTATGCATTTCATAGCCCGTCCATAGGTTCCACATATTATATTATACACCTATGCGTTTCATAGCCCGTGCAGAGATTTATATATCAATTAATCGGCACATGGGCCACAATCATTATAGCATGCTTGGCACTAGGCCTTATTTCATAACTCAATCTCTTATTTCCCACATTTCACTTCATTTCCACATATTTCACGTTAATATTAATTTCAACAACTAGCCATTTAATTCAAGATTTGAAGTACACATGAGAGGAAACATGAATCCTCGGCATATACAATATCTCCGAAACTATACACCTCAAGTTTATTGATAATGGAACTTTAAACACAACGTATTCCTCCAAATCAATAGAGGAGATGTACCAACCCGTAATAAAAACACATCAAAGGCACAAGCAAGCAACTACACCAATTATTCTTGAATCCTTCTTTTCCATTCATGACAATATACAATTATAGTTCAAGTTCTCGGCACATTGGCCACACTCTATTTCCCAAATTTGTTTGATTAGTTCAAACATATCTATACATAGAGGATTTCAAATAGTTTGGCATAATATATGCAGCTCAAATCTCAATTTAAGGTTTTAGCATTTCATTACATAACTCATATATTTTGCTTATTTCAAGTTATCAAGATAGCACGTTAATCATGTTAAGACACATCTTTCACGCACATAAGATTGCAACACCAATTCTTGTAAAATAATAATCGATGCAACAATTCAACTTTAATCCTACCATATTCACACAAATATCGATGAAGCTCGATTTCTAAAAGACGGGGTTTTAGCCATACATACCACAAATTCGCCCCTTAATGATACTACAATGATCCAATACACTTAATCAACTTCAATCTACAATACAACATTCAATAGGACTAATATTAGTAACAAATTCCATAACTTATGCCATTTAGGCATATTATCAAACACCTTGTAGGTATAGATCTTTACGTCTCTTAACCATAGTATTAGTTCATCCAACCATCACCATTAACTAACAATTTATTTCACCATCATTCCTAACCAATTTATAACTTCCAACAACATATGTGTGATCATCCATTTATACCCAACCAACAATTCATATCAAATAATTACCCTTTCAATCTCTACAATAATTATGAATTTATATTGGGAACTTATGGCTTCCAATCACTACACCAAGAGTTACAACACTTAATTCATACTCATATTCCCATAATATATCCATATATGTAAGTCTAAGGTGTAGGATTTACCTTTTGGAAGAAATCTTGCAAAACCCTCATTTGAGTTCTTGAAGGAATTTCTTGAAAATCTATGGATTTTATGAGTAGATTTCATCAATACTAGTGTAGGAATGATGGAATTTCACACCAAGATAATGGAGATTACTTACCTTGAAGAGGGTAGGACTTGGTGCTCTTGAATGGGTGAAGAAGAACCCCAACTTTCGTCCAAATGAAAATGGGGAAAATGAACCCCGAATTTGTGTTTTAAAGGCCCAAATATCGGATGCTATGCGGATGCTTTGCATCCCCACTTCACTCTTCTCAGGATCTCGGATGCTGACCCGGATGCTATGGTATCACTTCACTGCCAGCCCCTCTTTTTGGATGCTATGCGGATGCTTCGCATCCGCGCAGTCCTCCGCCAGCCTTTGGTAATTTGGTCATAACTTCTTGTATACACCTCCAAATGACGAACGGTTTATTGAGTTAGAAACTAGACTCAAAGGGCTTTAATTTTATAGGTTGTTAATCTCACAACTCCTTATATAACTGGATATATGATCGTCCAAAGTGACGCCTTGTGCGCACTCATTTACAACTTTCGTCTAATATGAAATTTTCCAACTTGGCTTTGACTTAGGCCTCTTCTTAGACCCTAATTCACTTATAATAAGACTTATACACTTATTAAAATATCCAATTGATATCCATTATATCATTAATCCTCATTTTCATACAAAATAAAATAATTAGCCTACCTTGGCACCTCGAAATCTTAAATTACTTAGCTAAATTTTTCTGGGGCTTTACAGTTCAGGCCTTACTTGGAATTTTTTGTGATAGTCTTTATTGATGATATTTTGGTGTACTCCTGCAGCCAGGAGGAGCACGAGCAGCACCTCATAGTGGTTCTTCAGACTCTGAAGGATAGTTAGTTATATGCTAAGTTCTCGAAGTGTGAGTTCTGGTTGTGTTCGATTGCATTTCTGGGTTACATCGTATCAGCAGAGGGTATTCAGGTGGACCCAAAGAAGATTGAGGCAGTCAAACTGGCCTCGACCAGCATCAACTACTGAGATTCGGAGTTTCTTGGGGTTAGCAGGTTATTACCGTCGATTCGTGGAGGGATTTTCATCTATTGAAGCCCTGATTACCAGATTGACCCAAAAGGGTGCCTAGTTCAGATGGTCAGATGAGTGTGAGGTGAGCTTTCAGAAGCTCAAGACAGCTCTGACTACGACACCGATATTGGTTTTGCCCACAAGCTTAGGGCCTTATACAGTTTATTGTGATGCTTCCCATATTGGGCTTGGTGCAGTATTGATACAGGATGGAAGAGTCATTGCTTATGCTTCGAGGCAGTTGAAGATCCACGAGAAGAATTATCCGGTCCATGATCTAGAGTTGGCAGCCATTGTTCATGCCTTGAAGATTTGGAGGCATTACCTATATGGTGTGACATGTGAGGTGTCTACTGATCATAAGAGTCTGCAGTACTTGTTCAAGCAGAAGGAGTTGAACTTGAGGTAGAGGAGGTGGTTGGAGATATTGAAGGATTATGATGTTACTATTTTGTATCACCCGGGGAGAGCCAATGTGGTGGCCGATGCATTGAGTAGGAAGTCCGCCAACATGGGTTGTCTTGCTTATATTTCGGTCAGCCAGAGACCGCTTGTTTTGGATATTCAGGCCTTGGCCAATTGGTTTGTGAGGTTGGACATCTCTGAGCCTAGCAGAGTGTTAGCTTGCACGGTCGCTTGTTCTTTATTATTGGAGCGTATCCGTGATCAGCAGTATGATGATCCCCATTTGTGTGTCCTGAGAGACACAGTGCAGCGTAGAGGTGCCACGAAGGTGACCTTAGACGATGATGGTGTTTTGAGATCGCAGGGGCGAGTTTGTGTGCCTAATGTCAATGGGATTCGAGAGTTGATCTTAGTGGAGGCCCATAGTTCTCGGTATTGTATTCACCCGGGCACCGCGAAGATGTATCAGGACTTGCGGCAGCATTATTGGTGGCGTAGGATGAAGAAAGATATTGTTGCATATGTGGCTCGATATTTGAACTGTCAGTAGGTTAAGTATAAGCATCAGAGGCCTGATGGTTTGTTTCAGAGGATTGAGCTTCCCGAGTGGAAGTGGAAGAGGATTAACATGGATTTCGTTACTGGACTTCCGATGAATCGGAAGAAGTTTGATGCCATTTGGGTCATTGTTGATAGGCTGACCAAGTCAGCGCATTTTATTCATGTTGCAACCACTTATTCATCACAGAGGTTAGCTGAGATCTACATCTGAGAGATTGTTCGCCTTCATGGTGTGCCGACATCTATCATTTCGGACCGGGGCACGCAGTTTACCTCGCGCTTCTAGAGAGCAGTTCAGTAGGAGTTGGGCACCCAGGTTCAGTTGAGCACAACATTCCATCCTCAGACGGACGGCCAGTCCGAGAGGACTATTCAGATATTGAAGAATATGCTTCGAGCCTGTGTCATTGATTTTGGAGGCTCGTGGGACCAGTATTTACCTTTAGCAGAGTTCGCCTACAACAACAGCTACCGGTCCAGCATTCAGATGGCTCCATATGAGGCATTGTATGGTAGGCAATGTCGGTCTCCAGTCGAATGGTTTGAGTCGAAGGAGGCTCGATTATTGGGTATAGATTTAGTTCATGAGGCCTTGGATAAGGTCAAGATCATTCAGGACAGATTTCGTTTGGCTCAATCGCGGCAAAAGAGTTATGCGGATCGTAAGGTTCGAGATGTAGCTTTCATGGTTGGTGAGCGGGTCTTGATCCGAGTGTCACCTATTAGGGCGTGATGAGATTTGGGAAGAAGGGCAAGCTTAGACCTAGGTTCATTGGCTCATTTGAGATTCTCGATCGTATGGGAGAGGTGGCTTACAGACTTGCCTTACCGCCCAGCTTGTCAACCGTGCATCCAGTGTTTCATGTGTCCATGCTTCGGAGGTATCACGGTGATCCAGCCCACGTGTTAGATTTCAACACTGTCCAGTTGGACAAGGATCTGTCTTACGAGGAGGAGCCGGTAGCTATTCTAGACCGGTAGGTTCGACAATTGAGGTCGAAGAGTTTTCCTTCAGTGCGTGTCTAGTGGAGAGGTCAGCCTCCTGAGGCATCGACCTGGGAGTCCGAGTCTGATATGCCGAGCTGTTATCCATATCTATTTCCCGACTCAGGTACTTCTTTGTTTTGTCCGTTCGAGGACGAACAGTTGTTTTAGAGGTGGAGAATGTGACAACCCAAAGGGTCATCATCGGTTTTCTCTTTCATTCAGCACTTTCGAGGCCTTGAAAACCTCATTTTTACTTGCCTCAATTTGTGTGCGCAGTCCGGGCGCGTAGCCGAAAAGATTATATGTTAAATTCTGTGAAGAATTTCAAAATGTGGCTTTAAAATGATTAAAGTTGACTTCGGTCAACATTTTTGGTAAACGGACCCGGACTCGTGATTTGACGGTCCCGGAGGATCCGTAGAAAAATATGGGACTCGGGCATATGCTCGGAGTCGAAATCCAAGGTCTAGAGCTCGAGAAAAGAATTTTTCTGTGAAATTGTTTTTCTGAAATTATTAAGGAAAATGGAAATAAAAATTGATTAAAAGACTATGGTATTGGGCACGTATTTTGGTTCTGACACCCGATACAAGTCTTATATATGGTTTAAGCTCTTTCTGTGAAATTTGGTCGAAATCGGACGTCATTTGACGTGTTTAAGACCTAAATAACTAAAATTTGAAGTTTATGAAGTTAGAATGAAAAATGATGATTTTGAGGTTTGATTCACTGATTTTGATGTTGTTATTGCGATTTGATTGCTCGTTTAAGTCCGTATGAGGTTGTTGAGTTAGTGTGTGTGTTTGGTTAAGAGCCCCGAGGGCTCGGGAGTGATTCAGAGGTCTTTCGGGGTGTTTGAACTTAAGAAAAATTGCAGAAAACTATTGTTGCTGGTGTTCAGGTAAATTGCACTCTACGATCGCATTAACCTTTCTGCGATCGCGTAGGGTTAATTGATCAGGTCCATTTTCTGTTCTATGCGATCGCATTAACTCCTCTGCGATCACGTACCTTAGCCCCTTCGTTCTATGCGATTGCATTAAGCTTCCGCGATCGCGTTTCATTAAACCAACCCCAGTATGCACAACCCCTTTTCTTCTATGCGTTCGCATCAGCCCTTCTGCGATCGCAATGCTTCACCCCCTCACTCTATGCGATCGCAATGCCTTTCCTGCGATTGCATAGAGAATTTTTGCCTAGTTATTTTAAATGCCTCAAAACAGAACAGTCGGGGTTATTTCACCAAAACACACGAGGTCATCTTCTCCACAGCCCATAGGCGATTCTTAGAGCTCTTCTTCACCAAAGCTTCTTGGGTAAGTATTATCTAACTCGTTTTCTTCATTTCCTATCATCATTTATCAAATTCCTAACCTAAATCATATAATTTAGGGTGTAAATTGGGGGAGAAGGGTAGAATTAGGGCTTTTCAATTTTCTTTGATTTAGACCTCATTTTGGGGTCGAATTTGAAAATAAATTGTATATCCAGGCTCGTGAGGGAATGGGTAACATGGAATTGGTTCGAACCTCAGTTTTTGACCACGCGAGCCCAGGGTCGATTTTGGAATTTTTGGGAAGAAAGCTTAGAAATTAATATTTAGGCATTGGGTTTAGTTTGTTTAGCTATTATTAATATTGTAAAGTCATTATTTCATAGATTTGACTGAGTTGGAGCCGATTTCGAGGGGTAAAGCAACGCTAGAGGCTTGAGTTGACTTTTGGAGCATTTGAGGTAAGTGTTTGGTCTAACTCTGGCTTGAGGGAATAGGAGTAGAGTCATAATTGCTAATTGCTATTTGTCGAGTACGGTGTATAGGCATGGTGACGAGTATCTATACACCGGTGTCTAGCATGACTGTGTGTCCTTATATTGAGATTATCCTGAATCGTTGTGATTCTTCCATGCTTGTTTGATGATTTTTATATACTGTAAAGAGCATGAGATAGAGATTTTGAAATGACTCTTGGAGCTATGGCTCGAATGTTAAGGTGAATCTCAGTGAAAAGTGTAAGAAAGTGAAAGAGTTGATGATTTCTCCCTTGCCGGGACGTGCTATTGGTTTTGTTGATTTTCTCCCTTGCCGGGATTTAGTTGCGTTGTTATATTTCCCTGGCTGGGGTTGCTGTCGCCAGTTGCTACTCCTCCCTTACCCCTTATTTGTGATTTTTGATTGGGTGAGGTTTGGTTGTTTAATATATGGATCGGGTTGCACACCGCAACAACACTATGTAATCGAGGATCGGGTTGCACGCCGCAACAACACTATATAATTGAGGATCGAGTTGCACACCGGAACAACATTGTATACTTGTGGTTCGGGTTGCATGCCGCAACAGTGATGATTGAGGATTGGGTTGTTCGCCGTAACAGTATTGTATGTGAGCGGATTGGGTTGCGCGCCACAACAAACTATAGCTTAATTGTGTTTATTCCGGATTTAAGCTTCTGTTGGTTGTTCTATCCTTTAAGTTTAGACTTCTTGTTTTAACTGTTGTCTCCCCAAAACATGTTCCCCCTCCTTATATAACTATTTATTTCCTGTTTATTTTCCGCAATATATATCATAACTGCACAGGTTTATCTGGTAGTCTGGTCTAGACTTGTCACTACTTCGCCGGGGTTAGGCTAGGCACTTACCAGCACATGGGGTCGGTTGTGCTGATACTGCACTCTGTGCATCTTTTTGCACAGATTCAGGAGCAGCTTTTGGGCCTCATCAGTAGGATTTGATCGGGAGCTGACTTCAGTCCAGGGAATTTCAAGGTATCCTAGCTGACGTTCGTAGGCCGGAGTCCCTTCCATATTATTAGTTTGTTTTCCTTGTACCGAGACAAACATTGATGTACTTCTATTCAGACTTGTTTTTAGCACTCTTTAGTAGTTCGTTTGTTAGTGACACCAGTCTTGGGTAAAGAAATGTTAAATTTCGCATTTTGCTTTCAGATATCTATGTTTTTAAGACTTCCGCTTTATTTTATATGACTTGTATTATTATTAATGTTGAGATGTTATCAGAGAATGTTCTAATGCTTGGCTTGCCTAGCTCCGATAGTAGGCGCCATCACGACTCCTGATGGTGGGAAATCCGGGTCGTGACACTTGTGTTCCCCTCATAACAGTACAAATTCAACTGTCTACAGTTGGAAAGCGACTGCCTGCACTGTACACGCAAACAGTGCTACAGTCACTCCCCTTTGACCAACCAAGTAGGGGTGGGCATCTATCGGGTAAAACCGATAACCCGAACCTTTAATTACTTATTGGGTTATCGGTATTGGGTTATTGGATTAACGGTTAGGTAAAGGGTAAATTTTTTATTATTATTGGGTTATCGGTTCGGGCTCCGTTTAGCAATTCTGTTATTGGGTAAATCGATAACCCTATAAGGGTTTACTAATTTACTAGTTTACCCTTACGTATATACATACTAGGGTTTCATTTTCATATACATGGTTCAATTTATTTTTCTCAAATCTCAGTTCTTTCTCCGCCAGTCCGCCTCACTCCCTGAGTCCCTGTCACCCTCACCTTCAGTCCTCTGTCCTCAAACCTCACCAGTTCTCCGCCACCGGCCACACAGCTTAAGCAACTTCTGGGCATGCAAATAACATAAGCAAATGGACTTGAGATTGGTTCTTATACTTTGTGTACTGTGTTTTAATTGTGAGAGTACTATTGAAATTATCAAATCTACTGGTGCTACTCAGCTCTTCTTCAATCATTTATATGGTCTGTTATGTTTCTCTACAAAAAATGAATTCCCTTTTATAGTATTTAATTATTCTGTTTGACTTGATTATTCTTTTCCTATTTTTTATGTTGTTGTTTAAAAGTTTAATATATTGTTATGGGATGGCTTTAATTGAGATTGGTGCTTGTTGTATGTCCTTTAAGAATAAGATAATGAATTGTCTTCTGTGAAAATACTAAATTATTGGCATATGCTTTTCTAATTAACTAATGAAATTTAGGTACAGTGTTTGTATCGGAATCACAGTAATCTGTATGGATTTGTTGTACTAAACATATTACATATCCTTATTATTTGATATAATAGAAACATAAAAGGTATTACAAAACATTTGATATGATCATCTCATGAAGCGGCCAATATTGTGAGAAATACTGTCATGGCTTTGCTAATATATATTAGCACTCTTAATTTTAGTTTTACCTTATCGGGTAAACCAATAACCGAACCGATAATGATCAATAAACGATAATCGATAACCAATATCTTATCAATTTGCTTATCGGTTTATCATATTTATAAACCGATAACCGATAGGCAAAACCGATAATATCCATAACTAAACCGAACTGACCGATGCCCACCCCTACAACCAAGTGATTACATCATTCAAGTGATGTCATCTAAGTTGTATTAACAAAGAGAATTACAACAAAACATCACTTGAACACTTGAGAATTCATTCAAGCACTCCAACCGTACATCTGTCAAGCATTCAATTCTCAAGTGCATCAAGAACAAAGAACAACACTACTACAGACTAGTTTTTATAGCAAATATCTTGTATATCCTTAGTTGAGTTGTAACTTTATAATTGTTCTTCATTGCAATTCCTACTTTGTTTATCTAGAAGCGTTACTTAGGAACCCCTTGTAAACCATAAACCTTCAGTGCATGTGTCGTGACTATAGTTAGTCATGAGTTGAAGTCTTTGTAATAGGTGTATTGCAAAGTGGCTTGTAATAGGTGTGTTACAAGTTAGTGAGGGATTAAGAGTTTAATTCCTAGATTGCATAGGTTTTAATCTAAAGTTGCTCGTAGTGAAGTTGAAATCCTACCAGTGTAGGTCATGGTTTTTTATCCTCTTGAGCAGGGATTTTTCCACGCAAAAACTCCCTATCCCATTTACTTACTATTTCATTGCATAATCTGTGGAAACCAATATAAGACCCGGTCTCTATATAGTTTGGTGGACTCATATATTCTATCAATTGGTATTAGAGCGGGTTCTTTCTATCAGGTTAACACCTAGAAAGGATCTTCATGGCTGCTCTACCCAATTTTGAAGAAGGCCAGTCTACGTATACACCCAGGTTCAATGGGCAATACTATGGGTGGTGGAAGACATGAATGCATGACTTTATCATGGCAGAAGATTTTAAGTTGTGGGATGTTATTTTTGATGGTCTTTATGTCCCAACAAAGAAGGTCGGATACCCCCCCAGATACGGTGCCAAAAACCAAGAAAGAATACAACGATACAGATAGGAAGCAAAGAACATTTTAGTATGTGGCATAGGACCTGCTGAATATAACAGGATCCCAGCCTGTCAATCTGCCAAGGAAATATGGGAAGCTCTACAAACAAGACACGAGGGAACTACTCAAGTAAAGTAGTCTCAGATTTACATGTTCACCACTGAGTATGAGCTCTTCAGAATGAAGGACGATGATCTATTCAAGACATGCACACAAGATTCACGTTTATCATAAATGAGCTACACTCACTTGGAAAAATCATTCCTAGGAACAAGCGCGTGAGGAAAATTCTCAGTGTTTTGCCCAGTTCATGGGAAAGTAAAGTGAATTCCATTACTGAAGCAAAGGATCTGCATGCCCTAACTATAGATGAGCTATTTGGAAATCTGAAAACCTATGAAATGAAAAAAAATAAGGACAGTGAAAGAAGAGAACCAAAGAAGGAAAAGAACTCGATACTCAAAGTTGAAGGCAATGACTCAAGTGAGAAGGACAATGACATGGCTTACTTAACTAGAAGGTTTTAGAAGATGGTTCGAAGGAATAGAGGCATACCAAAGAGACGCAGCTCCAGCAAACCAAAGAATTATGACCTCTATCATAAATGTGGTAAGCCAGGGCAACTCATCAAGGATTTCCCTCTCTTAAAGAAAGAACACTTTAAGTACAACCCTGATAAAGCAGCCAAGAGGAACTCAGTTCCTAAAAAAGCTTCAAAAGGAAGAACATCGCTGACAATGTTGTAAAGCAAACTCTTGCAGCATGGGGAGATTCCTCCAGTGAGTCTGAAGAAGAAATTGATGCATGTAATTGTTCTATGATGGCAGTTGAAAGTAAAGCAAATGAATATGATTCAATATTTGCTTTGATGGCTCAATCATACAATGATAAAGATGATGACAATGATGAGGTAAACTTCAGGGATGTTCAGAGAAATCTGAATCCTACTCTCCTAAGAAACTCATGTCATTAGCAAATGTGTTAACTGATGCCTATCATTGTCTTATAGATGATAAGGATGCATTGACCATAGAGTTAGGAGATTCTGAACAAACTAGAGATGACTTGGTAGTTTGTGTGGTTGATCTGAAGGAAACTATAAGTGATTTGGAAAAAGAAAAGGTGGTTTTAACTGAAAAAACTATTAGTGTAGAACATGAAATAGACGACTTGATGGTAGTAGTTTTTGACCTAAAAGAAACCATTGAAAATTTAAGTAAAAAAAAGAATGACTTAGTGAAGAAAATTGATGACTTAGAGCAAGAAAGAGACGACCTCCTAGTTGTGATTATGATTTGAGGGAAACAATAGAGGAATCCAAAGTAGAATGTGGGTCTGGAAAGACTTATAAAAGAAAAAGAGTTGCTAGTGAAGCACATATTAGGCTAGAAAATGAATTAAATGCTGTAAACATTAGTTTATGTGCTGAACTTGAGAAAGCTATACAACTTCAAGAAGATTTGGAAAGAGTGAAAAATAACCTTTAAATGTCTCTTAAGTGGACCTGGTCCTCGGATGCTATTACTGCCATGCATGTTCATAATGGTGGAAACATGCTGGGAATAGGGTTTCAAAGGGAGAGAACTCCTTACAACCCTCATAGAAAGTATGTTACTGTACCCGATAATTGGTTGTGTACCCACTGTGGGAACAATGTGCATTTCAAAGAAGATTGCCAAGCCAGGGTTCAGTCTCTTTAGGAAAACAAAGTTTTTGCTGAAGAAGTAACTATTGAAAAGGGACCAGGTACCTGATCGCAGCAAACTCAACCTTACACTACGGTAGGAAGAGCAGGCGCTAAGACTTTTACCCGAATAGTGGTATCGGGGTCGATTTTCCATGGGGAGCTTGGAATGGAGTTGTGTATTTGTATAGACTAAGAATGTGTTTGTGCTTCTAATTGTACTTCTAACATTTTTGGATTTTCTTGTTATCAACTACTATTATCAACTAAGGGTAAGACTAAATTACGCTAAAGAAATATTTGCTAAGATGTAATTAATGTAGAGAAAGGCACTAGGATCATGGCATCACCTAGGTGGTTAACTAACGGATAGAAGCTACTAACAATAGATTGACATATTTGGGATCAATGTTATAACCGTTGCACAATTGTACCCGCTCTCACACCTCTCGGTAGAGAGAG
>MDKF010522091.1:0-34114 GCA_026770625.1 Nicotiana glauca
TTTTGGTTTATTTGATTTTATTACATGCTAACTATTGTGCTTTTATTTATAAACTTCTTTTATTATTATTTATTTAAAAAGACTTGCGACATCGTGAAAGCATGTTTTCGGCCACGTTGCCATCAAGGCACCCGTTTTCGTTAACGCACTTCGACTTTGTCGAGATTTGAATTTGGGTTGTAATCAATGAACACCTGAATTTAAGGAAATAATTTAATTAAAATTGCGCCTAACAATTATTTCGGGTTTAGCGAGGCTCATCTCCAAATTTTGACCATTTTTAATTATTATTGGTTTATTTTAAGAATTACGACGTCATGAAAACATATGTTTAATCTCGTTACCACCAGGGTACACATGATCATTAACACATTTAGATTTCGCCGAGATTTGGATTTGGGTTGCAATCAATGCACACCCGAATTCAAAGAAGTAATTTTAATTAAAATCGCGCCTATAGGAGGCTAACGTGTTATTAACTTTTGGAAAGGCCATGAAATTCGCTAAATGGCTTGTCCCGAATCTCTAAGTATTTTAGTAAGTAATTAATGAGGGACTCGCAATTTGTATTTGGTTTGGCAGGGCTCGTCTCATTTTATTATTTAGAAGGCCAACTTAAAGCAAACTAAAATTTTTATAAGGGCTAAAATGCTTAAAGTGATTCAAGAGTTTTACACTTATTTTCCACCAAACATGGGAACAGATATCTTGAGCCTTATTAATTGCTATCCTTTGACAGTATGAATATTTATTTAGAATCAAAGATTATTCCGCAAACACCCAAACACCATACAAAGAGGCTGCCTCATTTGGCTTGAATAATTGTTACTCTACGCAAATAATCGTGCACATGGAATGGTGAAATTCAAGAAAACCAACTAAAGCAACTTAAATATGGTACAGCCAGGGAATTATATAAATAGCTAATATTGAAAAAAAGAATCTCCACACTTTGGAATAGACTGATCGTATGAGGGAAAGGCGAATTTATAATGACATCGACTACATGCCAAAACTAAACAAATTAATTGAACTGTAAGATCTAATAGCAGCCTGCCAAATTGAGTTCATAAAAATTATTAGAACTAAAGATTAGGCCTTGGCTTGAGAAAACAATTTAGACAAACCACCTTGGCTACTACTTCCATTTCAAATGATCAACATCAAAGAAAATAAACCAGGAACATATAAACATGGTGATACACAACAAATTCCATGTCCAGCAATAGCGAAAATTTGGCAGAAATGATGATACTCAAGCCATAGATGTTCTGAGAGAGCTAGCTTACGCGCAAATTAGTTCAACTAACACTTAGACTTTACCAGTAAAAGATTCATGAGCATACTAACATCTCGATCTTACAGGAATTCAAATATGCTTAACTTCAATTTTGCTGCATATAATGTGATTAATATAGGCAACCTGCGAAACTCTGTTTTGGAAATGCTAAAAAAACTTTTGAAAGCTTACCCTTAGCCATGTATATATCAATTTAAATCAAGCATGGCTCCCTTAGGATTTATCTAGACTTCAAACTTTACAATTATTGGAAGAAAACAACAAACTTCAGATCTCAGGCTAGTCCCAAACTGCACCATACTCCATCAACTAGAACAAAACCAAAAAATTTTAAGGAATGGAATCCCATCCTTGAAGTTTCAACAACTGAAATGACCCAATTCAAAACACAGATTAAGCATGCTTCAAATCAAGTTAATATAACAGTAATGACACTATTTTAAAGATCATACTGTCATGTTCAAGCCTATAATTCCTTTTCCAGATTTTAACAAACTAGAGAAGTTTTACCCTAGCAGATTTTATAAGATTGGAACACTCCTGAACTCGACCAGAATTCAAGCATGAGATTTAGACTTTTCAAAATTGTTATCTACTCATTCTACTTCAATATTAACAGGAAAGGAAAGTCTTCATCTCATCTTACATAAAAGGTTTTGATAAGAAAACTCTTTACAATGGCCACTCAATTAATAATGATGAAAAATGTTCTTCTATATCATTTGCAAATGCTGATGACTTAGGAGTAAAATTAGGGTTCAAGTCTTAACCAATTTCCACCAGATCTAAAGAGCATTCTACCATACAAAATTCCTACAAACATATAACCATCAAGCCTGACCAATACTTGACCAAACACAGTGCTTAATTCCAAAAAAAAAAAATATAGGCATCAGAAACTTATACAAATGAGCATCAGTTTCTGGTTAATCTAATCGCTACAATCACAGCAACTGAAGTAGAGTCATATCTAGAGATCAATAGAGTTTCAAATGAATCGAGAAATGGACCATAACATCGGATCCAACTCAATAACAACTCTCTAATGATCTATTACCAGTCAACTGAAAAATATTTTCCTTAATGTCGATAAATAGAGATGAAGTTTAAATCAACAACCGAGCAGAAATGATAGAACAGAGCAATCACTTAAACGGAACAAATCAATACAATTGCTATATGAGCCATGCGAATAGAAAGGGATCCTATGTTGAGAAGAATCAACCAAACAGAACCACACATGCAATAAATTTTAACAACATTTACATTCAAATACAGATATAAACGGAATATAAACAGTAGAAGAGGATTCAATTCAACAAAAATCGCACACAAGGAGTGAAAAGAACCTGAAGAAGCTGAGAAACTAGCCAGAGATTCACTTCGAGTTTCCGAATCCAAATGAATTACAATCTTCGATATCAAAATATTATTACACAAATTTAGAAGAATCAGAAGGAAAAATCCACTCAAATCTCACCACCCTCAACCCTAACTTTTCTGACCTTTCTATTATTTTTCCTCTTCAAATCTCTTCTTCAATCTCTTTTTTTTTTCAAAAGTCTTGTTGCCTTTAGTTCCTCTCCCCCCAGCTCTCAGAGCTTTTTTCTTGTATTTATCGCCTCCGCCTTCTTTTAGAATGTGTATCTAGGCTGAAGATAGAGAATGAAGATCGTTCCAGTATAGAGACACGGAAATTCCGTGTCTCTTTCTTAGAGAGTCCGATATTTTCAAGGTAAAAAAAACGGGTTTGGGCTTGGGTCTTTTTTGGGTTGGGTATTTTTTGGGTTGGGTATTTTGGGTTGGGTATTTTGGCCCAAAAATATGTATATATATGTAATATATGTATTTGTATTTTTGATTTATGAAATTGAGATTAAAATTAAAAATTAAAAATTGTTCTAATTAAACTTCAAAAATTATTTTACTAGCCATTTGTAGTAATTTTTAATTAAAGCACTCAAAACTAAAATGAACTAATTTTTATGATTTTCCTCTATTATTTTTGAGAATACGTTAATACTACTAAAAAATGTAAAATTGAGAATCTTAAAGCATATATATTTTTTATATTTTAATTATGAGTTATTATGTGACCAATTAATAAAAGGATGCAACATAATTCTTAAAATTGTAAAAATCATTTTATTTGATATTTTTGGAATAATTTGCTTAGGGTAAAAATCACGTGCTCACACAATGGGCACGACGACCCCATTGCTCACCTGAAGAAGTATTGCAATCAGCTACGGGGGGACGGTGGCAAAAAAGAATTGTTGATGGCGTATTTTGGGAAGAGATTAATCGGCATTGCCTCCGAATGGTATATGGACCAAGACGTCTCACGTTGGCACATTTGGGACGATCTTATCAGAGACTTTGTCAGGCAATTTCAATACAACATCAATATCGCGCCAGACAGGAATTCTTTAGCAAATTTGAAGAAGAAGCCCTCAGAAATCTTCAGAGAATACGCTATTAAATAGCGGGAACAGGCATCAAGAGTGAAGCCTCTGATGGATGAGGTAGAGATGGTCACCGTCTTCCTCTAGGCCCAGGAAGCATATTACTTTCAGAATATGATGTCGGCCATGGGCAAGCCTTTTGTAGAGGCAATTAAAATTGGGGAAATGGTAGAAAATGGTCTAAAAACAGGCAGAATCTTGAGCCACTCGGCCATCAGGAAACCTCCCAAGCCATCCAAGGCGGGTTTGGAGGAATGACCAAAGGTAAAAAGAAAGAAGAAACAGTTATGGCAGAAATAGGGGAAGAAGATATCGGGCTTCGAGACCTACATTCTTTGAAAGAACCCCCCAACACTACTTTCCTCATGCTGACATGACTTATGCTCCCCCACCTTATGCGGTCCTGAATACTCAACCTTTTGGCCGAGAGCAGCCACAAGCCAACAGAAATCAACCTCCATTCCAAAGAAATCAGCCTCCTTACCAAAACCACTATAATCCCCGACCACCACAAAATAACTTCCATCCTCGGGAACCACACAGAAGACCAAACTTTACACCAATTGGTGAACCCTACTCCAGTCTGTTCTCGAAGCTCATCCAGATGAACCTGCTGCAACCCATACCCCAAAACATGCAAAACCCAGAATCACCATCCTATCAACGGGGCATCCGATGTGCTTATCACTTAAGAGCTGAGGGGCATAGTACCGATAGTTGTTGGACATTGAAGAAATCCATGGAAGATTTGATAGAACAGGGGAAGATAGTGTTGAGGGACGAAGAAGCCGCGAATGTGACTAACAACCCGTTGCCCGCTCACAACAACGGGCCGTTAATCAGGATAATTTGTGAAGACAGGGAGTTTGATCCAGCCTTGAAAGCTATAATTGCTATTACCGATGCAGAAAGGAAGCCCAAGGCACCACCGAAGAAAAAGAAAGGGTAGAAGAAGAATAAAAGTGTCAAAACTGAGCCTGAGAAGAAACCTGAAACAAAAGCAGAGATGGAACCTCCTAAGAATGGAATTCTCTACGTCCTGCGAGGTCGCCAAGAAAAGTCGTTGGTTGTCAATGCTCCAAAGAAGTTTGAAGTAAAAAGGGAAACGCAAATGTGTGTTCCAAAAGGAGCTTATGTGGTACGGGGGACAATTAAACCACCTCGGCTGAATGAGCCGGTGGTTATTGGATGCATACTACAGAAGCCAATGACGGACCCCTCTGCGGTGCCATGGACTTATCATCAGACAATGGTAACATACAAGGGCAAAGAGATCTTGGGAGGGCTACTGGAAAATTCCCCTATTGAGAAATATTCAAATGTTGAGGAGGTAAACAATGCCACCAGAAGGCGTTTCCCGCCTAAGAAGCCTGTAAGTGCTGAGAAAGAAGAAGTGTTCTTTCAAAAAATGAAAAGGGCTGATTATGTGATGCCACATCTATATGAGACCTTTGTCAAGCTTAAGTATAGTGAAGAGGAAGACGATGAGGTTTTCACAGCTGAAGAAAGTGAGGAAATATGTGGAGCTATGAGATAAATGCTTTATGAAACCAACATGGTTCAGCCAGGGGAGGGTACTAGCACCGCTGAGGTGCTCTACATGGGACCAGATGCTAAACTCCAAAACTGGATGGCTACACCATTCCCGATCAGGCGGGAGTCCCGGTAGACTAGCCCTGTCACCTTTTCTGCATCCCGAGTTATCCCAGAGTGTAACTCGAACGTTTCCTGTAGTGTATGGTAGTGTACATAAACATGGAGCATGTTGTAGTGTTGTATATATGTTGTTTTGTATTACTGATTGTGCTCACTTTAGAAGTAACTGACTTGGCCCAACGACAGACACTTGTTGACGTGTCTCTTGAGGGTCAAAGTCGGATTTAAAAAAAAAAACTGAAAATTTTTTGTAGGGGACTCTTCCTAAGGACGGACCACTTGGACAATACACTTGAGGGAAGTAGTCCATTTAGATTTTGCATCTTATTTTATTTATTTATTTATTTTTTCTTTTTAGGTAGTGTAGTAATTCTCCCTTGGTTTTTCTTTTGACCACGGTTCTTTTCCAAGGGTTTTTCTTGAACCGGGTTAGGTAGATTTTCTTTTTATAGTTGTAGGACCCTTAGGACTCTATTGGACCAAGACAGGTAAAGTAAAGAATACAACCTTTAATGTTCACACCTATAAATAACTAAAACGAACTTGAGGGTGCGACGTCTAGGCTCGTTTGTAGACTCATACTTTGATGCCTTAATTTTGCACATCTTGTCTTGCTTGAATGCTCATGTGAGTGTGTTGACAAACTGATTCGGAATGAGTTACATGCCGAGTATGTGTGAGATAATAGTTGTATTCTGTGCTTGCATGCAATACCTAGAACTTGCCCTGTGTGTTTGCAAAGCGAAATAGAAGTTGTTTGGTTTTAGAGATGTTTGAGGCATTTCTTTGTATAGCCTGTATGATTGTGAATCCACCAGTGCATATTACCATAGTTAACCCCTTTGAGCCTGAAGCATATTCTTTGATAACCTTATAATAACCTACATCACCATGTTTGAATAGTTTTACTGTTAAACCTGTACCTCCTAGAAGCACTTGAATTATTAAAGAGCATTTAAAAATTAAAGTGTGGGGTGGTAGTGGAGTAGAAAAAGGGAATCGGTGTCACACCTCCTTTTTCCGAAGAAGCTTCGCCTTTACTACACCTCGGGAAGAGATATAGTAAAGAAAGGAGTTTTTCTATTTTAAGGACAATCGAAACGGGATTCATTTTTATTTTAAAAAAATTAGAGTCGCCACTTGGGAGATTTATGGTGTCCCAAGTCACCAGTTTGATTCCCGAATCAAGGAAGGGTTTGACTCTGTTTAACAGTCGCGAACCAGAAACCTGAGTAAGGAATTCTGTTAACCCGGGAGAAGGTGTTAGGCATTCCCAGATTCCGTGGTTCTAGCACGGTCGCTCAACTGTCGTATTTAGCTAAAGTATTTGATTTTAATACAAGTTATCCTATTTGTGCAATTTTAGAATTAATTACCGCTTTTTGTCAAGTTAATTTATTTTTTAAGAAAGTGAATATCGTTTAAGAATGTGTTTTCGAATCACGTCACATGAAATGCACCCGGATCCTCGACACATTCTTATACAACGTCTTGGGATTTGGATTTGGGTTGCATGAAGTGCACACCCGTATTAGGAAAGTAATATCATTAAAAATCACGCCTAAAGTGGCTAACGTGTTGTTATCTTTTGGGAAGGCTGTGAAATTTGCTAAACGGCCCGTCCCGAATCTCTAAGTATTTTTGATTAAGTAATCAATGAGGGCCCCGCAATTTGTATTTGGTTTGGCGAGGCTCGTCTCATTTTATTATTAAAAGGCCAATCCTAAAGTAAGCTAAATTTTTCTATTCTTTCTTATTTGTCTCTATAGAGGCTAATTAATTTACCTATATAAATTCAAACCTCGAATTCAAACAAAAGGGAAATCCCTCCTAATTTGAACCCGCTACCTAACTCGAAGGCCTAAATTCAAAATCAACCTCATTATTCTATGGATGAATACAAATTTTCAACGAGCCTGATACGAAATAGAGCAATTAAATACTTAACCTCCTGAGGTGGGTCAGATAATGTATTGGACGGTTTTGTGACTGTGCCCAAATTTGGCCCAAAATTGTGGCCTGGGTGATTCAAGCACCATTTGCATTAAATTGAAATTCATATTATTATACAAGCTATTTTAGGACAAGTAGGGATGCAATTAACGAGCTAATGACAAGATCTAAACTCTGATTTATACAAAAACGTGAATTGAAATTTGAGAAGCCTTTAGAAGTGATTTCACATACTAACAGCCCAATAGATTTAAATACACTGCTTTATCAGCTTAACTAGAAAACAAATCATGTGGAATTGTTGAATTCTCATGCTTAATGAAATTCATGACTCTGGTATTCAAAATGGAACAAGATTCTATATCAATATTATAATTCCTATCAACATTCCTTTAAAGTTCCAATTAATCAAAATATTATAAATAAAAATGAACTAGTACACTAAGAAGAGAACAGTCCCGTTTTACAAACCATTAGAAGTTTTAGTTCATTAGGCTTCAAATGTTACTACTACTCCAACGAGTTAATCACCAAAATCAACATGAGCAGACAGTTATGTAAAATATATACATGAACGAATAGAAATCTAAACAACTCAAATGCTTAAGTCAACCTTTTATTTCAAAACAAAAAAAAACTTCAGTTACAAATTCCCTGAGATTCAGCCATTGGAAATCGAGTATGTACCTGGAAATTGAATCACTGAGATGGAGATGAAAGTCAGCAGCAGATTGAGCAATTAGCAAGGCAAATAACAGCTCACAGCAGTAAATTTAACCCAGAGATGATAGTAGATCGACCAAAAGAAGTTTCCACCAAAGTTAAAAACAAACTAATCAAAATTCAGCTCGAGTAGACTCAAAACTTGATCAAAATCAGCTTGTTTGGTCTTCAATTCAATCGAAAACAACTCATTAAGATGAACTAAACCTCTAGCAGCAAAATTAGGATATTAAGCACTAAATTTAAGCTAAAACTTTATGAAAACCAGGATTGTTTTTTTTTTTTTTGTTTTTCTACTGATTTTTATTGTTTTTTTTTTTTTGAGTTTTTCTATTTTGAATTTCGAAATTTGATCTGATAGTAGTTGAGGTGGTTGATGAGGGAAAATATGAAGGTTCAAAAAAAAACTTAAAAAACAACTTCCTCCTTAAGGCATTGATGATGCCCTTTTATAGGCCTAAGGGAGGGCAGCCTTCAATTTTCAGTTTTTCTTTTAGTCCTTCCTAACTTTCAGTTTAGTCCTCCTATTTCTAACTTGTTATTCAAGTAAATGCCCTTATTGCCTTGGCTTCTACACTAAAGTCTATTCTAGAACCTTCTATTCCCTTTACAAATCCTATACTACCCTTAACCCATTTTAATATTTACCAAAACTGTTAATTCTGTCCTTTTCCATGCCCAAACTACCCTTGCCAACTCTTAAAATTACTGCAGCCCTATCCCCTTCGACTTTTATCCAAATTGAATCTGTCACTTCCTATTTTTCTCTAAAACTAAACTATCAGCTATAACCAATAAAACCCTAAGCATTACAATCAACAGTACCTAACTGGGATCAATCTCAATAATTTCCAACTTATTATATGAGAATAAACCTAACTAAACTACTGATTAGCTGTCTAACTATTGACAAGAGATCAATAAACAGGAAAATAAAATCAGAAATAAAAGGAACTATCAAATGGCCTTAATCAGAATGAAATTAAACATTAAAACCTAAATTAAATTTGCATGCAACTATTATCAGAATCATAATAAAGTAAAAAAAGAAAGAAAATAGGAGGAGGACTTACTGATGTAAAGAAAAACTCCGGCCAACTGATTTGAGAGAATCTTTCGAGATTCTTAACACGTAACATCCCCAACCATGTGTTTTCATAAGAAAACACGTGGTTGAGGATATTATGGTCAAGAAATCATAAAGATTAGAGTATAGACTCCTGGCCGGAAAATCTTGAAATTAATATTCGAGTCGTTTCGGCCAAATTCGAGCCAAGAGACTATGAAATTTATGTAGAGGGGGCCAAAGCGATTCTATGGTGTAAAATTGGGCTCATTTGGCATAACATGTGTCGTCGCCGGAGAACCTTTGGTCGAAGATTTGACAGATTCTGGCGAGTTTCGAGGGAAACCAATGGAAGGAATGAAAAGAGGGGAACGAGGTGAGTCGATGGTGTGAATCTGAGGGCTATTGGTGTGGGTGTCATTTCCCGCCGGCGATGGATTCCGGCGAGAGGCCAGGGTTAATACGAGGAAGACAGTGTGAAGATAAAATCTTTGTCTCTGAATTTTGTATAGGGTTAAGACAATTATATTCATTATAGAGGATCTAATAGAGACCGTTAGATTAGAATTAATTAACGGCTGAGATTCATCGCTGCCTACACGACGTCGTTTGATTAAGTGATGGTTCAATCCCGCCCGTTAGATCAAACAAATGAATGGTCAGGATCTGACGACTCAAAACGTCGTCGTTCGATTTATAAACTGGCTTGTGTATTATGACCGTTTGATCAAGAATTCAACGGCCCAGATCTCTTATAACCAAACGGTGTCGTTTGGATTTTAATCCATACAGACCGGGTATTTTTGGGCCTGGGTTGACTTGGGCTAGTATTTATCTAATTTTTTATTGTATTAGCCCAATTACTTGGGATTATTTTTTGTATTTTCCTTCTTTTATTAATATATCATATATGTATTTATTTGTATTTTTTTGATTTTATGAAATTAAGATTAAACTAACAATTATACTAATTAAAGTCTGAAAATTATTTAATAACTATTTTGTAGTAATTTCCAATTAAAACAATAAAAATGCTATTTTGATTTTTCTTTAATTTATTTTTTTTCAAAATGCCTTAATACTAAAAAAAAATATAAAAATTAAAAATCCTAATGCATGTGCATATTTTTGTATTTTTAATACGAGTTATTATGCAACCAATTAATACAAAGAATGCAATAAAATTCCTAAAATTGTAAACTTATTTTATTTGAAATTTTTGGAATAATTTGCTTAGGGTAAAAATCACGTGCTCACAATCGGAAATATTAGTTCAATGATATAACTGCACAGGTTTATTTGGTAGTCTGGTCCTAGCCTCGTCACTACTTCACTGGGGTTAGGCTAGGCATTTACCAACACATGAGGTCGGTTGTACTGATACAACACTCTGCACTGTGTGCAGATCCCGGAGCAGCAGCTTTCAGACTGTAGTTTTGGGTGGCTGCCTTCAGTCCAGTTGGAGATTCCGAGGTTCTCCTATCGGTGTCCGTAGGCCTTGGCGTCTTCTCTTATCCTTTTTGTCTGTTTCTTTTATATCTATTCTGAGACATTGTTGTAATAAATCTTTAAGACTCTTATTTATAGTATTCCTAGATAGTTTGTGAAATTATGACACCAGTCATGGGAGTTATTGTATGGATTGATTTTGGCATCTTTCTTAAATCCGGTCGTGACAAATTGATATCAGAGCTCTAGGTTACATGAGTCTCACAATTCACAGACAAGCTTAGTAGCGCCCGTAGTGTAAGCACGTGATTTTTGCCTATATGAAATACTCCTAAAAAATCCAAGAAAATAGATTTTTTTTTCTAATTATTTACAATTTTATGGGACTTTGTAGAATTTTTATCTTGTGCACGTTTAAGTCGTAAAAAATACCAAAATATCATACATGGCATTTAGGTTTTATTTTTACATTTTTAGGACTAATCGGAAGTTATTGGTTTTATATAAATGGAAAATTACAAAAAATATTTCATTTTTACACTATTGCCTTTTATTTTTAGGTTATTGATTTTTCTGTTTTAATTTAGGATTAAATAGCTTTTATGGTTTTTATAATTAGTTTAATTTCATATTTTTAGATAATCTAGGATTTTAATTTTAGGATTTTAAACTAAAGAAAAAGAAAAGAAAAGAAAATTAGAAATAAAAGAAAATTAAAGAAGGCGTGTCATTTTCGGAATTGGGCCATCTTTAATTCAGTCCAAAGATTTCCTCCCCTAAAAAATAAATACCCAAGCCCAAGTGCTCACCACCCCAGCCCAAAACCGGTCCAAACCCATTGATTTTTTTACTCGACCCGAATCCCATCTAATTAAGAGAACACATGCCATACCCATTTCTGGATCCCCTTTCACTTTCAAAAAAAACAAAAAAAAAATCTCTGGAAGCAAAATTTCTATATCTAAAAAATTGCATTTCAGATTTGGAGACCCTTAGACAAAGAGAACAGAGCGCCGCTGCTCATCTTCTTCTTCATTTCAAAAGTAGCCACCACCTCCGTTAGAGAAATATTAGCTACATTTTCCATTAGAGAAGTCACAACTCCAAATTTTGAAAAAGCTCTGAAAAACAGTAGAGAACAGTATAGTTTTAGGTTGATTTTACATTTTTCAAAGGATTCGACCATCTGAAGGACATGTTTCACAATTAGTCCTCCGGTATTTCTGGTTTTGAAGCCTTAATTGGTCAAGAAAAATCGCTGCTGGTTACTGTTGTTTCTCGTCGACTGCGACAGGTCTCCATCAGCTTCTCTACGTCAACTTCTATTTGGTTTATAGTTGCTTTCTTATAAACATCAAGTAAGTTCTATGATCTCCTTGTATTTGTCTATGTAAATTATTTTGTCATACTAGATGTGGTTGATGAGTTCAATATACTCACTCTATTGATTTGGTGATATTTGTATTCCCATTATGTGAAATTACTTTAGTTTTCCGGTGTGTGCTTCTGATTTATGGTTGAATAATTTTTTATGCACGTATATTATAATTGGCTTTACTGGTAGTATAGCTAGAAGTGCTTAGGCTATTTGCATGCAAGGAAAAGGATGATCACGATTCCTTCCAAAGGAATTTTTGAATGTGAGCTATTTATGATCTCTTCGTGAATGAATATGTAATTTGGTGATGTTGGCTGGCCTCGACAACTTTTGCGATTAAATTTTCAGCTGTAGAATATCTTTACTCGAATAAAAAAATAATTTATTATGCAAGGTGATAGAAGATCCTATTAATGTGATTGTTTTAATTTTGTCTTGCTGAAATATGATTTGAAATAAGTTTTCCATTTCCCTGTTACCATGAGATGACGGTGAAGCTTCCATATCTTGTGTTTAAATGGGTTTGAATTAGAATACTGATATGTGTGTCAATATGAGGAACCCATTATAATTAAAATTAGCCTTGTGAGGTTGGTCATTGGTATTTGTTAGTTTTTTTTTATGTAACATTTGGTCTTTGTGGATATTCAGTAGAGTATGAGAACTTGTAATAGTAAACCTTCAAGTATCTTGAGGTTCTATATTTTCAATTTGATTATTGAATATTATGAAGGTTTCAATAGTCGATGTGTTATAGCGATTCATACAGTTGAATGCAAGTTTTCAATAGAGATGTGAATGCATGTCAATAAGATCTTTTATTTCAATAACTCATGGCCCTCATTTAATAAATTTTTAATCTTTTGGGAATAAATTAAGGTGCGCCATGCCAAATAAAATTCACGAATTGCGTGGTCCTCTTTAATTATACCTTTTAAAATCCTTAGAATTCGGGACGTGTCATTTAGCGAATTTCATGGCTTCCCCCAAAATTAATAATACGCTAGTTACTTTAGGCCCGTTATTTAAATAATATTACCTTCCTAAACTCGGGTGCACATTTATGTGACCCAAATCCAAATCTCAACGAAGTCGAAATGTGTCAAAAACCGCGGGTGCATTTATGTGACGTGGTTCGAGACGCGTTTTCACGACGTTGCAATTCTCTTTAAAAACGATAATAAAAGCGGTTTATATTTAAAAAGCACATAAGTTAAAACATGTATTAAAATCAATCTTTTAGCCAATTATAATAATTTAAGTGACCGTGCTAGAACCACGGGATTTGGGAGTGCCTAACACCTTCTCTCGGGTCAACAGATTTCCTTATTCAGAATTTCTGGTTCGCAAACTCCAACTGGGAGTCGAAATTTTCCTCGATTTGGGATTTAAGTTAAACCGGTGACTTGGGATACCAAAAGCCAATCTTATCCCAAGTGGCGACTCTAAAAATAAATAAATAATCGCATTTCTAATAATGTCACTTTAAATGGAAAAACTTTCTTATACATTATCCTTCGGGGTAGGTATGTAAAAAAGAGGTGTGACACCTAGCAGCAGCTCCCACGAGGGGAAGAGGGCGAGGCTGAGGCCATGCCAGCGGCCGTGGTAAGGGCAAAGCTCAGCCCAGAGCTGCAGCACCAGTGGCGAAGCCTCAGGTTGACTTTGATGATAAGGTTCCGGCCCAGGCAGTTTCGGTGGGCCCAGCTCAAGTCATAGAGGGGTTCATTGCTACCCTTGTACTCCAGGATGCTCTGGTTTGTATAGTGGGCCTTATGAAGTGTGTCATCCTAGGAGGCTTGCTTCCTGTAGCACCAGCCATCTCTCATGCTGGAGGGAGGATCCAAGACTCCTGCAACTCGCACTCTGGAGCAGATGGCAACCCAGTTTCAGACTCCAGCAGCTCAGCTAGTTGGAGCAGTTCAGCCGAGTGTGGTAGCTTAGACCGGTGATGGAGCAGCTTTGTCTGCTGATGTTTTTTGGAGATTGGACAGATTCACCAAGTTCTTCACTACTACTTTTGGCAGTGCATCTTCTGAGGATCCCCAAGATTATCTAGATAGTTGTCATGAGGTTCTCAGGAGATAGTAGAGACCAATGGAGTCGATTACTACTTTTCGTTTGTCAGGATCAGCCAAGACTTGGTGGAGAGATTATTGTTTGGCTAGGCTAGTCGGATCACCAACTTTTACTTGAGAGCAGTTTACTCACCTATTTTTGGAGAAGTTTCTCTCTATCACTCAAAGAGAGGTCTATCGGAGGCAGTTTGAGCATCTCCAACAGGGTTCTATGACTATTACTCAGTACGAGACCATATTCATTGACTTGGCCCGTCATGCTCTTATCATACTTCCAACTGAGAGGGAGAGGGTGAAGGGGCTCATTGAGGGACTTATTCAGCCTATGCGACTTCAGATGGCTAAGGAGACAGGGAGTAAGATTTATTTTTAGGAGGTGGCCAATGTGACCAGGAGAGTTGAGATGGTTCAATCGTAGAGGGGTGGTCAGGGGTCTGAAAAGAGGTCTCGTCATTCAGGCAGATTCAATGGTGCCTCGTCTGGAGGCAGGGATTCGTATGGTAGAGTCCATCCTCCTAGGACTTTTCAGTCAGCACTTCAAGTTTCTCATAGTGCTTCTGGTGGACGTGGTTCTCATATGTAGTATTCTGATCAACAGTCATACAGTGCACCACCAGCTCCGATCAGTGTACCGCCGCTCCAGAGTTTTCAGGGTGGTCATTCAGGTCGCCAGGTTCAGTCTCAGTTTCCTTAATCATAACACTCAGGTGGATGCTTTGAGTGCGCTAAGTATGGTTATATCCGGAGGGCTTGTCTGAGACTAGTTGGTATTCAGTCGCAGCAATAGGGTTCCCATGCTATGGTTCAGGCGCCAAGTGTTCCACCACTCGCTCCGCTAGCTAGGGGTGGGGTTAGAGGTGCTAGAGGTAGAGGCAGAGGTATTAGAGGTAGAGGTTAGGCTGTTAAAGGTGGAGGCCAGCCAGCAACAGGTCATCCCAGAGATATAGTTTAGGGTGGTAGGGCCCAACCCCGATGTTATGCTCTTCCAGCCAGGCCTGAGGCTGAGGCTTTCGATGTAGTTATCATAGGTACTATTCTGATTTGTAGCAGAGATGCTTCGGTTTTATTTGATCCAGGATCTACATACTCCTATGTGTCCTCTTATTTTGCACCGCACCTGGTCATGCCTAGTGATTCTTTAAGTGCTCCTATCTATATGTCTAAACCGGTGGGTGATTCTATTATGGTATATCATGTCCATCATTCGTGGATAGTTGTGATTGGGGGTCTTGAAACTCGTGTAGATTTGTTACTATTGGCATGGTTGATTTTGATGTCATATTGGGAATAGAGTAGTTTCACCATACAATGCTATCTTGGACTATCATGACAAGACTGTGACCTTAGCCTTGTCGGGTTTTCCTCGTTTAGAGTGGAGAGGGACTCCTGGTCATTCTACCCGAAGTGTTATCTCATATATGAAAGCTCGGTTAATGGTCGAGAAGGGGTGTTTGGCCTATTTGGCAAATGTTCGTGATTCTAGTGCCGAGGTTCCTTCTATTGATTCTATGCCTATTGTTCATGAGTTTCCTAAGGTATTTCCTTCAAACCTACCGGGTATTCCACCTGATAGAGATATTAACTACTGCATTAATTTGGCTCCAAGAACTCAGCCCATTTCTATTTCGACGTATCGTATGGCCCCGTCTGAGTTGAAAGAGCCGACGGAGAAATTGCAAGACTTGCTTGAAAAGGGTTTCATTAGGCCTAGTGTTTTGCCTTGGGGTGCGCCAATATTGTTCGTTAGGAAGAAGGATGGATCGATGAAAATGTGTACAGATTACCAGCAGCTGAACAAGGTTACAATCAAGAATAAGTATCCATTGCCGATGATTGATGATTTGTTTGACCAGCATCAGGGTGCCAAGGTATTTTCGAAGATCGACTTGAGATCTGGCTACCATTAGTTGAGGATTAGGGCATCTGGTGTCCCTAAGACAGCTTTCCGCACTCGGTACGGGCATTATGAGTTCTTGGTGATGTCATTTGGGTTTACCAATGTCCCAACAGCTTTTATGGATTTGATGAATCGAGTGTTCATACCTTACTTGGATTTATTCGTGATAGTCTTCATTGATGATATTTTAATCTATTCTCGCAGCCGGGATGAGCATGAGCAGCATCTGAGAGTGGTCCTCCAGACTCTGAGAGATATTCAGTTGTATGCTAAGTTTTCAAAGTGAGTTCTAGTTGAGTCCAGTTACATTTTTGGGTCATGTCGTGTCAGTAGAGGGTATTCAGGTAGATCCAAAGAAAATAGAGGCAGTCAAGGACTAGCCGTCCTTGACTAGACCAACATCAGCTATAGAGAACCGAAGTTTCTTGGGTTTGGAAGGCTATTATCGTCGATTTGTGGAGGGGTTTTCATCTATTGCAGCCCTGATGACCAGGTTGGCCCAGAAGGGGTTTTCATCTATCGAACGAGTGTGAAGCGAGCATTCAAAAGTTTAAGACAGCTTTAACTATGGCGCCAGTGTTGGTTTTGCCCACAGGTTCAGGGCCATATACATTTTATTGTGATGCATCTCATATTGGACTTGGTGCGGTATTGATGCAAGATGGAAAGGTCATTGCCTATGCTTCGCGGCAGTTGAAGATTCATGAGAAGAACTATCAGGTTCATGATTTGGAGTTAGCAGATATTGTTCACATGTTGATGATTTGGAGACATTATCTATATGGCATGTCATGTGAGGTGTTCATAGATCACAAGAATTTGCAAAACTTGTTCAAGCATAAGGAGATGAATTTGAGGCAGAGGAGGTAGTTGGAGCTATTAAAAGACTATGATATCACCATCTTATATCATCCGGGAAAGGCCAATATGGTGACCTATGCTTTGAGTAGAAAGTCAGCCAGTATGGGTAGTCTTGGATATATTCCAGTCTGTGAGAGGACACTTGCTTTGGATGTTCAGGATTTGGCCAATCAGTTCATGAGATTGGATGTTTCGAAGCCCAGCAATGTATTAGCTTGCATAGTCGCTCATTCTTCTTTATTGGAGTGTATCCAAGATTGACAGTATGATGATCCTCATTTGTGTGTCCTAAGAGACACGGTGCAACATGGAGGTGCCAACTAGGTTACATTAGGAGATGATGGAGTTTTGAGAATACAGGGTCGCATTTGTGTGCCTAATGTAGATAGACTTCGGGAGTCGATTCTAGAGGAGGCCTATAGTTCCCGGTACTCTATTCATCCAGGCGCCACTAAGATGTATCAGGATTTGCGGCAGCATTATTGGTGGAGAAGGATGAAGAAGGATATTGTTGCATATGTGGCTCGGTGTTTGAACTGTCAGTAGGTGAAGTACAAACATCAGAGACCTTGTGGTTTGTTTCAGAGGATTGAGCTTCCCGAGTGGAAGTGGAGCGTTTATTGTTGGACTCCCACAGACTCAGAGGATGTTCGATGCAGTGTAAGTTATTGTTGATAGGCTGAACAAGTTGGCTTATTTCTTTTCTGTGGTAGTCTCCTATTCTTCTAAGAGGTTAGCTGAGATCTATATCTAGGGGATTGTTCATCTTCATGGTGTGACCGTGTCTATCATTTTTGATTGAGGTACGCAGTTTACCTCGTATTTATGGAGAGCAGTTCAGCATCAGTTAAGCACACGGGTCAAGTTGATCACAGTATTCCATCCCCAGATGGATGGGCAGTCCGAGCGTACTATTCAGATTTTGGAGGATATGCTCTGAGCTTGTGTCATTGACTTTGGAGGCTCGTGGGATCAGTTTTTGCCTTTAGCAGAGTTTGCCTACGACAACAGCTACCAGTCGAGTATCTAGATGGCTCATTATGAGGCTTTGTATGGTAGGCGGTGTCGGTCGCCGATTGGATGGTTTAAGCCGGAAGAGGATCGATTTTTGGGTACGGATCTAGTGTAGGATGCCTTGGACATGGACAAAATTATTCAGGATAGGCTTCGTATATCTCAGTTTAGGAAAAAAAGTTATGCCAATCGCAAGATTCGTGATTTGGCATTCATGGTCGGTGAGCGGGTATTGCTTTGAGTGTCGCCTATGAAGGGTGTGATGAGATTTGGAAAGAAGGGCAAGCTTCGCCCTAGGTTCATTGGCCTGTTTGAGATTCTTGATCAAGAGGGAGAGGGGGCTTACAGACATGTGTTGCTGCCAAGCTTATCAGCTGTGCATCCAGTATTTCATGTGTCCATGCTTCAGAAGTATCACGGCGATCCATCCCACCTGTTAGATATTAGCACTGTCCAGTTAGAGAATGACTTGTCCTATGAGGAGGAGTCGGTAGCTACTCTAGACTCGAAGGTTCGTCAGCTGAGATCAAAGAGTTTTCTTTTTGTTCGTGTTCAGTGGAGAGGTCATCCTGCTGAGGCATCGACCTGGGAGTCCGAGTTCGATATTCAGAGCCGTTATCCCATCTTTTCCCCGTCTCAGGTACTTCCTTCTTATGTCCGTTTGAGGACGAACGGTTGTTTTAAAGGTAGAGAATGTGATGACCCAAAAGGTCATCAGTTGTTTTAGAAATAAATTATATGTTCCGAGGCCTTAAAAACCTATTTCTACATCACCTCATTTTCCGCGCGCAGTGCGAGCGCACAGCCGGAAAGCCATTATGTGAAAATCTGTAAAAATGATAAAATTTGCCTTTAAATGAATTTAAGTTGACTTTGGTCAACATTTTGGGTAAATGGATTTCGTAGAAAATATGGGACTTGGGTGTACGCCCAAAATCAAATTACGAGGTCCCAAGCCTGAGAAATAAATTTTTAAAGAAAATTGTTTTCTAGAATATATATGAGTTTTTAGAAACGAAAAATGTTTGGAAGTTGATGGTATCGGGCCCATATTTTGGTTATGGAGCTCAGTACAGGTCATATATATGATTTAAGTCGAGCGTGTAAAATTTGGTAAAAACCCGGAAGTCGTTTGATGTGATTCGAATTCGTAGTTGTGAAAATTGATACTTTGAAAGTTTTGAGATTTTCTTAGATTTCTATGCTCAATTTGTTAATTATGATGTTATTTTGGTAATATGATCACATGGATAAGTTCATATGATGTTTTTGAGTTAGTATGCATGTTTGATTTGGAGCGCCTAGGGCTCGAGTGAGTTTCGAATAAGTATCGGAAGGTTTTTAAACATAGAAATATTCCAGGTTTTCTATTTCTAGTGCACAGGGATTTTGTGCTTCGCGTTTGCGTGGCTTCACTCAGGAACGCAGAAGGCAATATCCCTGTGGTGGCAAAATATTCTTCGTGAACATGGAACGTGGGTCGCGAACGCGAGGCTGTGGGGGGAGTACCCTTCGCGAACGCGTCCACGAACTCGTGAATGCGTAATGTTAAAGGCCTGGGGGAGGGATTTCACATTTGTTCCACGCGAACGCGGCCATCCGACAACGAACGCGAACATGAACGCGAAGGCTCTGGGCCTGAACCATCGCGAATATGATGAAGGCCTGCCCAGTTATTTTAAAATAGAAGCAAAATCGGGTAGAACCCATTTATTTCATATTTTCAAAATTTGGGAGCATTAAGGCGATTTTCAAAGAATAAGTTCTTCCCCAAAGCATTGGTATATGATTCTAAACCTTTTTCTTTCGATTTCCCATTGCATTTCATCAATTTTTTTAAGGAAATATACCACTAGGCATTTAGCCTAGTGGCTAATATATAAATAAAACATCCCAAAAAGGGTCCAAAAAAATACAATTTGTCCAGCATAGACCTAATAAAAGTCTAAAACATGTAAAGCTAGGAAGCTTAACGATAAACAAAAACTATCTATTACATGATAACCAAATACATGCTCCCAAATTTTGTGGTTGTGTGTGACTTCCAATGCCTATTTCAATTACCATGTAGCACCAACCAAGCTCTCACCAGGTGCCAAGGTATGGAGAGTATAGGCAATGAAAAAGTCCAAACAATATAGCCACAATACTGAAGCAAGCAATGACTTCCAAGGATCCAAAGTGATTCCATCTACTATATCTACTATTCTTTCCATTGTCACATGCAAATTCAAATTGTCTACTGCAATGTCCTCTCCAGAATGAGTGTATGAACATACTAATACCACTGAATCATAACACAACAGTATCCAATAAATCACAAGCCAATACAGATGATAATGATGAGAGTAGTTGAAGATGCATTCCATATAACAACTGCAGCTTCCAGATAATGTTTAAAACCTTGCTGTATCAGTGCAACTAAGATCAAACACCTACATTTGATGAAGGTGCCAATATGACCCTGCACTCTTTTAGATATGCTCAAAGACCATGGGATGTATACAACTGCAATCAAAATGATCAGATAAGAGATGATTCTGATGATGTTCTTGAGTATGTTCCTACTGATGTTCATTAGAGTTTGAAATCCTAAAAGTGTTCCTGCCTTATCTGTGTAATATATCCTACTGCAGATTATCAAACAACCCTCAGATTGAGCATGCAAACATGTTGGTACCACTGAGTTGTCATTTCAAAATCTCCAGTATATTGAAGTACACAGAGTTGGCATTGCATTTAGTAGCCTTTCATTAATCTGGTGCTTTCCTCTTGGCAATCCTAACCCTTAAGTTAGGAATTTGAGATTTATCCATGTTGAGCAGTGTTCTTCCTTCTGATGTTAACTCTTGAAATGATTGAAAATTGACTGTACCTGCAAAAGAGAAAACAAGGTTAGCTAAATAATCTGCCACTTTGTTGCCCTCCCTTAGTACATGTTGGAATATCGCATTGTATGAATTCTTGATCTCCTTGATCCTTCTCACTTCTGCCCCTATACTCCATGGTGTCTCCCATTCACCTTCAATAATTTTTCTCATTACCAAAGAGTCAGTTTCCATGATCAAAGTATGCAATTGCCTTTCCACACAATATGATAGTCCATGTAGAATTGCCTTAGCTTCAGCTACAATATTTATTGTGTCACCTATCTCCCTTGCCCTAGCAACTATCAAATCTCCTCTGTGATCCCTCACACAAAATCCATACGAGCTAGGACCTGGATTCCCCTTTGAAGCCCCATATGTGTTGCATTTGAACCAACCATCATATGGAAGCTGCCATGTAACCCTTCTTGTCACTATAACATGCTCATATTGCTCAAAAAACTGATCATCTCAGGCCACAACAATGGAATTCCAGTAAGCCAAGGATACCTTACCTCTGCCAAATAATATAATGTCTTGTTTACCTCATGTATAACCCTCCTGCAAGACACTGATCCTCCATACTTCATTATGTTCCTTCTCTTCCATATTTCCCAGAGAATTACTGCAAGAGTAGCCTGAAACAAAGGCTTTAGCTTGGGACAACATTTTACATTCCATCATTCCTTTATAACTTGATGAACCTGTACCATACTAATCACCAAACCTGCAGCCTGACAAAATGTACTCCACACCTTTTTTACAGTATCACTTGTTAGAAACAAATGGTGAAATGAGTCTTCCTTTGGAGGTATACAACACCAGCACTTAGACACCAACATGTAACCCCCTCTCCTCCATATATCATCTGTGGGAACCTTAAACTTCCAAACTCTCCATAAGAAGAATGAGATTTTGAAAGGAAGTCCTTTTTGTCCATAGCTTGGCATAATCTGGATTAACTGGCTCTCTATGTCTCAATATCTTCCATGCACTACTCACAGTAAACTTGCCTGAAGGTGTAGGCATCCACCTTGGAGTGTCCCAATAATCATCAGTAGCTTTAAACTACATTTCTTCTCTAATATGATCTGCAATATCCAATGGGAAAGTTTGATCTAGAAGTACATCATTCCATTGCTCCTCATCTCTCAATTCTGATACCTAACATAGCTCCTCATTGATATGAAAATATGGTGGAACTACATGATATAATGCTCCCAACCCAGTCCAATTTTCATTCCAAATATTAGTAGATCCCCTATTCATCTCCCATAATATTTCATGCTCCACTTCATCTCTAGCCTCAAGCATTTTTCTCCACACATGTGATCCCTTCCTAAACTGAACCACAGTTGGTATCTCCTTCTTGAAATACTTATTCCACATGAAATTGGACAATAAAGACTTTGAGGTCCTGAACCTTCACCACAGCTTTGCAAATAAAGCTTTATAGACATCAAATAAATATCTAAAACCTATTCCCCCTTCCTCCTTAAGAAGACATAGGTTCTGCCACTTTGTCCAATGCCTACTTCTCCCTTCTTCCTTGTTGCTCCAGAAAAATCTTGCAAATGTTTTATGGAGATGCTCAATCAATATTATTTGGTGTATCAAGTACTGATAATATGTGTGTTGGTATACTTTGCAGTACACTTGAGATCAATGTAGCCTTACCTCCATATGATAAAATCTTACCTTTCCATGAATGCAGCTTTGCTTTCACCTTCTTAATCAATTCATTGTAGTATTTCTTCCTTCTCTTTGTATAGAAAATTGGACATCCAAGGTATGTAAATGGGAAAGTACCTTTAGAAAATCCAGTTATAGTGGCTACTGCATTCTTCAAGTCTGCAGCAATCTTTGAATGCACATAATATGAACTCTTTGCTTTATTAATTAGCTGGCCTGAAGTTCTCTCATACAATACCAATACATCCACTATCTTCTGAAGCGAATAGGGATCAGCTGAGGCAAAGATAATAGTGTCATCTGCAAAAGCAAGATGATTCAATGGATCAGACCACTTTGGCATCCCAAATCCTCTAAACTTCCTATCCTCAAACAATTTATTCAAGGATCTTGATAACACTTCTGTTGAGAGAATGAACAAGGCTGGAGAAAGAGGGTCCCCTTGCTTCACACCCCTTGTAGAATGGAAGAATCTTGAAGCCTGACCATTCACCATCACTAAATACCAATTGTAAGAGATCACATTCCACACCATATTTATAAAATATTCAGCAAATACCATCTTCCTCAGTACATGCATTAAATATTTCCAAGACACCCTATCATATGCCTTGGCCATGTCAAGCTTGATCACAACATTGGCTGGTTTCCCCTCAATCTCATGTCAGTAACAATCTCCTGTGTCAATAATATATTCTCAAATATGCTCCTTCCCTTGACAAAACCAGACTGGTTCAATGAGATCAATGAGGGCAATATCTTTTCAAGTCTATCATGAACAACCCTTGAGAAGATTTTGTTAACAAAATTACTCAAGATGATAGGTCTAAGATCAGAGAATGTTTGAACTTGAGGTTTCTTAGGCAGTAATACTAAATTTGTATGAGTTATTGATTTAGGCAATGGACTACCCTCAAAGAATAACACTACCAATGAATGAATATCCTGCCCCACAATATCCCAGCATACTTGAAAAAACAAACCTGAAAAACCATCTGGTCGACTTGCACTTTCACTACTCAATGCAAATACAGCATCCTTTACCTCCTTCTCAGTTGGCAATCTACATAATTCCATGTTTTGCTCTCTTGTTACCATTGCAGGAACATTGTTCAGCATCTCAAAGGTTGTGGAATCACCTTCATTAGTAAATTGTTTTTGGAAGAACTCTACAGCAGCATCTGATAATTTTTCATGATCTTCTATCTATGCACCATCAGTGTTCATAGTCCTCTTCAGCTTTAACTTTTGCCTCTTTCCATTTACACAATTATAAAATAACCTTGTGTTTCTATATCCTTCTTCAAACCATGTCATGCCTGCCTTTTGTTTCCAGTATTGCTCTTCAATGTTCAAATACTTCTTCAGTTCTGCCTGTGCTTGTTGAAGTACAATTCTATTTTTAGAAGAAGGATCTTCCTCAAACAACATCTCCTTAATCCGTATCACATCTTCTCTGATGGCCAGTTGCTTGAAAATATCCTCATATGTTAATTTGCTCCATTTAGATAAAGCAATCTTAACCCTCTTCAACTTCTGCTTAAACATCAAGAATGGATCTCCAATAAAGTCTGCAATCCAATTGTTTCCCACCACCTCCAGGAATGTCTCATGTTTTGTCCAAAAATTCAAGAACTTGAATGGCTTCACAAATTTCATTGCTTCTTCTCCACAACTCATCAACAAGGGAGCATGATCTGAGCATGTCCTAATAAAATGTTCTAGCTCAATATTAGGAAATAAATTCTGAAATGGCATGTTCACCAGGATTCTATCAAGCCTTTTAAATATACACTCTTCGTTTGACCTACCATTCCACCATGTGAAAGGACTCCCCTTGTATCCAAGATCAAACAAGCCACAAGAATTGAAACAAAATGCAAAATCTTCATATTCAGGAGGACATACTGGTAATCCTCCTATTTTCTCTTTCTCTCCCATAATTACATTGAAATCACCTCCAACTAGCCAAGGTAATTCCATGTCACAAGTAATAAAAATTGTCCCATAACTCTAGTCTCTCCAGTGTACAACATTTAGCATAAACAAATGTCATCATAATATACTTACCAAGCTCTTAATGATACACTCTAATGGTCATTTGTTGATCAGTATCTATCAATAGATCCCATTTAACTGCAGCATCAAAGAACAACCAAATCTTTCCATTCACATTTGATATTGCAGCTTCAATACCTAACCTTCTTCTATACTTCTGAAGAAACTTCTGTTTTTGCTTTGGCTCCATAAGTGCAACAATAAAAAATCCATGCTCCTTCTGCATATTAATAACCCTTTGAGAAGCCTGCTGAGTTTTAACAGACCTTATATTCCATATGAGAGTTTTTATCATCATCTTGACACATTAGAGGCTGCCCTCCTGGGCAATATTCTAATAGGTGCCTGTAGTTCTTTAGATTGATTTTTCTTTCCTTTCTTCCCACTTCTAGCTGCTGATTTAGGAGACAAATCCCCTTCTCTTGCAATAGCTTTAAAGTTTTCAGCTGTAGATTCATCATCTTCTTCTCCCTCATATTGCAATTGCTGGTTAATCACATTATTCTGAATATCATCTGGCAGCTCCTTGTGTGTAATGATATCATGAAGTACCTGATTTGGAGACCTCAATGGCACATTAATTTGGATCAGCATTGGTGATCCAGATCCTGAAACACATGCCACTGGTTGTGTTTCCAGCTCACCTACCCCCTTTGAAACAATATTATGCTCAGCTGGTTCATAAGGAATTAATGCTATTCCATGTTGCTCTAAATTCTTCCCCATAGTCTCCAAGTTATCCTTCCCATGACCTGTTTGTTGCTCCTTGCACAATGCATCTGTCCTTAATTCATTAGTAATATTGTCCTCAACTCCCTTCTCCAAAGCATACACCAGAACCCCATCAACAAATGCCAAGATCTCCCTATTATTACTAGGGTTTACTGTTACATTAGTGTTCTTTTTACTCCTTGATCTTGGAGCTGATCCACCTTGATCCCTAGCTCCCTTAAGAGTTGTTGTATCTCCTACAATTGATTTTCCCAGTTTTGAGTCTATTATGCTCGAATTACAGCCAAACCTAGTTTGTGCACTGCTAGGGTTTATTGTAGCCTCCACAATTTTATCAGTTTTTTGCAATTGAGAGTTGTCCTTCTCTTTTTTACCTTCCATCACCTTTGTTACTCCCATTTGATCATCCATAGATTCAACATCTTCTCCCCATGAAACCTTAGCAGATGCAACCTCATTACATTCCTCTTGTTGCTCAGAATCAGCATATGTTTGTGATGGAATATCTTGGAAAGAATGATTTGTAGTGGCATTCATCTGCCTTAACTCCTCCTTACTAGTACCAAATCTCCTATACACCAAATCTATAGTCGACTCCTTATTAATTCTAGAAGAATCAACCAATTCATGATTACCTTTAGGTGAAGATGATATATTCCCACCTGGAGTAGGATTGCCAGCGTTTTCCAAAACATTATCAACTGCTTCCTTCTTCACTCGTATTAATTCCTGCTCAGTTGTCCTATTCCCAGAAGAATTAGGAATAGAATTCAACTTTGTTTCATTAAATTCCTCTGCCTTCTCCTGTACCTCCTTGGATTGCCTTTCAAATTGTTCCTTCTTCTTACCATTGCTATGATCTTCACCCTTGCCCTCCGTAATTTGTAAAGGAGGATTGTGAACCTCCTCCACCTCTAGTACATTAAACTTATTCATAGTTTCAACTTCTTCAATCTTGGTCTTACCTTTCCCTTTGTCCATCTTTTTCCAGTTTTTTCTTCAATAATGTGTCCCCTTTTATCTCTTTGATACTTGTTTTTCCTTGCCTACATCCATTCTTGCTTTGCCTGATTAGCAGTAGGTTTCCCAACTATATTTCCACTTGACAACACCTTAGACTTATTGGCTGCAGTTCCAACTACATCTGTACTCACCATCACCTCCCTCTCCTTGCCTTGATCCTTGAGATCACCATCAAAATTTCTATGAAGTTCTGGATGTACTACCCAACATTCCTCCTCCGTGTGCCCTTGCTTCTTACATGTCTTGCAATACTTAGGCATATAATCATATCTTATCTTGATCCATTTAGATTCTTCAGGACCAGTCTCATCAGCCTCCTCAATAATCTTAATCCTTTCAGGCAATGTTGCAAGAAGATTCACCTCCGCCTTAACTTTAGCACAACTAGGTCTTGTGCCATTTTGAGTAGCAAGATCAACATATAAAGGTCTACCTACTGCATTAGCCAATGAAAACACAAACTCCTTACCAAAGAAATTAGGAGGAAGGTCTTGAAACGAAATCCATGCAATTGCAATTGGTGTCTCAACATCTGGAGACCACCATGGACTCCACTTCGTACATCTCATCTGCCAAAATTCTCCTTGTGCATTCAAATAGAAAGCATGCTTCAATAATATGTGAATATAATCCTCCATCAATGACAACTTGATCAAAACGTGGGAATCTTTGATCAAACCTTCTTAACACGACCCTTTGAGTTCATATTGGATTGGAATGGCCTTCCTCAACTCTTGGATCACTGGTTTCCCATAAGAAAATTTTCCTAGAACTACAAGATGTAATCCTTGTTGTAGTAGTGATTTCTTAACCTCTGATTTCTTCCATCTCACCATTGGTTCACCATGTAAAATCTCAACTAGTTTTAGGTTTACGTTATTTACGTGCATGGGAGCATTTATTGCATTTGGCTGGAGCAAATTCGCATATGTTTGGATTGTTTTTGGAGTAGTAGATTGTTGTATAGTTGTGTTGGGGATGGCAGACGACTGCCCAACCTCCGGAAAAGGCTGGGCAGTGGCCGGCGTGGCCATGAAAGCAATCTGCGTAGATTCTCTCACTAGTCGCCCGTGATCGCCAGAGCTAACCTAGTTTTAATAAACGTTCCTACTAGCATTTCATCAATTTTCATCCTAAAATCTAAGGTTTTTATGGTAGAAATTAGGAATTTGGGTAGAGTTAGGGATTTTGATTAATTGGGATTTAGACCTCGTTTTGGAGTTAAATTTTGTAACTTATCGCATATTTGGGCTTGTTGGTGAATGAGTGATCGGGTTATGGTCCGAACCTCAAGTTTTGACCAAGCGGGTCCGGGGTCAATTTTTGACTTTTTGGGAAAAATGATAGAAAACCTATAATTTAGCCTTGGGATTGGATCACTTAGCATTTATTGATGTTGTTAAATCAATTTGAATTAGATACAAGTAATTCAGAGGTGAATTCTAAAGGAAAATGGTCTTTGAGGCATGAGTTGGCCGTGGAAGTTTGAAGTAAGTATTTGGTCTAACCTTACCTTGAGGGATTAGGAGTTGAGTCATATTTGGTACGTGTTATTTTTTGTATGACGTATAAGTCGTTGTCAAGCATGCTCGTGAATATTAAATTGAAGTCGTTGTGTTCTTAATATGTACTAATCATGACTAAGTTGTTGATTCTCTGTGTTGAGAAAGGATTATGAATATTCTCGTGGAAATTGTTTATGTTTGAGCATTGTTGCTAGTTGAGGTTTCTTTTGTGAAGTTAATGTTGGAACAAGTTTGGTTATAGTTGATTCCCTTGTCGGGACGTACTGACTTCTTACTGCCGAATCCCTTACCGGGGTATTGTTGTTCCCTTATTGTTTCCTTGTCGGGACTCTTTTGTGATTGGTGTTGAGCTGTATATTGGGATTGGGTTACATGCCGCAATAATATTATATTTGGATTACGTTGCGTGCCGTAATAATATTATATTTTGATCGGGTTGATTGCTGCAACGATACTGTATTTGGATCGGGTTGCACACCGCAATGGTGATACATGATATGGATTGGGTTGCATGCTGCAATAGTGTTTTTATGATTTGGATCGAGTTGAGCGCCATAAATAAAGGATAAAAGTGGTTATTGATTTGTTACGGTTTCCTTATTCTTTCTGCTGCGATTTTTAAATTGTTCTTTATGCTTTTCTCCTGGTTTATTGTTGGTAAATGATATTCCCTGCAGCATGTTCCCCCTCCTATCCTTAACTATACGTTTTTGCTTTTATTTTCCGTTGTATTTGATATAACTGCACAGGTTTATTTGGTAGTCTCTTCCTAGCCTCGTCACTACTTCACCGGGGTTAGGCTAGGCACTTACCAGCACATGGGATCGGTTGTGCTGATACTACACTCTGCATGTGCAGATCCCGGAGCAGCAACTTTCGGATCATAGTTTTGGGTGGCTGCCTTCAGTGCAGTCGGAGATTCCGAGGTAGTCCTGCCGGCATCCTCAAGCCTTGGCGTCTTCTTCTATCTTTTTAGTCTATTTCTTTTATATCTATTCAGAGACAGTGTTGTAATAAATCTTTCAGACTCTTATTTATGGTATTCCTAGACAGTTTGTGGAATTGTGACACCAGTCTTGGGGAGTTATTGTATGGATTGATATTGGCATATATCTTAAATTATTACATTTCAGTCTTCTGTTATTAGATTTCTGATATTTATCAATTGTTGGTTAATAATTGTAAAAGGACTAAAATGGGAAAAGAGGTAAATAGTTCAAATGGTCGGCTTGCCTAGCTTTCAAGTTGGCGCCATCACGACTCCCAAGTGTGGAAAATCGGGGTCGTGACAATAAAGGTCTTATGACGTACTGAGAGATTTTATTAACATATTTTTCACAAGCATTTCATGCATTTACATATGCGCATTGACCCATGACCAGATGGCATTATATATATATATATATATATATATATATATATATATATATATATATGAGATATGGGAAAGGTTATGGCATTATATACGTACCACCGCCTGATCAGCTGTATTATATTGATGATTTTGCCCATAGTGGCCGAGATGTTATGATGGGATTCCCTCAGAAGCTTTATGATGTTATGAAAACATGTACCTGTGAGCGATATGACATTTATATGTATATGCATAACATTTTGAATATTAAAGGATTTCACAAATTTATTCAAATTTACATGTCGAGTCTTTTACTCCATGTTTCTCTCATCTTTATTGTTTAATGATTTTCATTCCTTACATACTCAGTACATTATTTGTACTAACGTCCCTTTTTCCTGGAGACGCTGCATTTCATGCCTGTAGGTCCCGATAGACAGGTCGAGAGTCCTCCAAGTAGAAAATTAGCTCATCGGAAGATGTTGGTGCACTCCATTTGCTCTGGAGTTGCTTGTTTGGTCAGTATGGTTTAGATGTGCATTGTTTGGTATGGCGGGGCTCTATCCCACATTTGCGATATTATGTATTCTTAGAGGCTTGTAGACAGTTTTCATGTATATGGATTCTTGTATGGCCTTACCAGCCTATGTTTTGAGTATTTAAAGGATCACACCGATCTTATAGGCCCGTACGTCATATGTATAAGTTTGGATTACATGTTGGATCAATCAATATCGAGTATTTCTCCATGTTTTATTCTACTTATCTTACGATAACCTCTCTAGCTCATTTACCTATGATAGTATGATATGAAAAGATATGTTATGTTGGTATTCGGTTGACTAAAGTACTAGGTGCCCGTCACGACCCATCGGTTTGGGTTGTAACAAAAGTGATATCGGAGCAGTTCTTTCCAAGGGAATCTACAAGACGTGTCTAGTAGAGTCTTGTTTATGAGTGTGTTATGCACGACACTTATAAGTAGGAGTCTATAGGGCATTTATGACAGTCACTCTTTCTTCTTACTCTTGATCATGTGGTAGAGATCCTTTATTAGAATTCAAATTCTGAACTTCTATTTTATTCGTAATAAGATGATACCTACATTCAAAGAGACGATCGACAAGAGATATAGCTATGGAATAGTTGAGTTAGAGGAACTCGATTTTGCATCTTGCTTATGATGGATAAATGTGAGGTCTTTAGTAAATCATGTGTGTACTAAAAAGGTGTACGTTTCTTGATAAAGAGCTTTTAGGAAAGAATATTTATCCACTCCCATAGTAAAAAGGAATAACGAAATCAGAAGTTAGACACAAGTTGCAGCAAGTAAAAGAAACAAGATCAAGGAGGATATGAGGTACCCAGTTAATAAAGATTATTATTGTTTACCATTCAGGAAGGAAAATATAAGCATTTTGAAGTAACTTCAACGGTAATAGATGTGCGTACAATCGTCCACACCTATCTAAGTCATGCCCTATGTGAGCTAACGGATATGATTTAAGAGAAGGACAGGATAGTAGGATCCGGCTGGAGAGTAACCCAAAATGGTGAATGGATTATTTTTATTAGTTGACATTTCCGAAGCATATTGCGAATATGCTAGTAGATCTACTTGTGAAAGCTCTAGATGGTGCACTATAAAATAGGATATATGGATATGAGTACTACAAAGATAGAAACTGAAAACCTTGAAGGGATAAATATTACTTTAGTGTGTCCCTCGCCACTAGTAGAGCAAGAACATTAAGTAACCCGAAGAGCCACTGGATGGAGCAAAGGGGATCTAAAAGCAAAAGAATGTATTGTTTGAGTTTTCAGAATAAAATGATAGACATAAATGTTAGTGGAAAATAAGAAAAGAGTTAATGAAGCATTATGAGTAAGATGTGATACATAGATAACAGCGGTAGATAAAAAATAAATGTATTACAAAGTCTATAGTCAAGTGAATGAAGAGGGGAAATGTGACAAGCCGTAAACAGCAAAAGAGTATAGGCCATATGTCACACCTCCTTTTTCCGAAGAGCTTTTATCTGCTTTTACTATACCCTGGGAAGGGATATAGTAAAAAAAGGAGTTTTTTTCAATTTAACGACAATCGAAAAGGGATTTATTTTTTATTTAAAATTCAAGGTCACCACTTGGGAGATTTATGGTGTCCCAAGTCACCGGTTTGAATCCCGAATCGAGGAAGGGTTTGACTCTGTTTAACAGTCGCGAACCAAAAATTCGGGTAAGGAATTATGTTAACCCGGGAGAAGGTGTTAGACATTTCCGAGTTCCGTGGTTCTAGCACGGTCGCTCAACTGTTATATTTGGCTAAAATTTAATCTTTATACATGTTACCTTACTTGTGCAATTTTAGAATTAATTACCGCTTTTGTCAATTATTTTATTTAAGAAAGTGAACGTCGTTTAAGAACATATTTTTGGATCACATCACATGAAATGCACCCGGATCTTCGACACATTCCTATTCGACGTTTTCGGATTTGGATTTGGGTTGCATGAAATGCACACCCGTATTTAGGAAAGTAATATTATTAAAAATCGCTCCTAAAGCGGCTAACGTATTTATTATCTTTTGGGATGTCCGTGAAATTTGCTAAACAGCCTATCCCGAATACTAAGTATTTTAGTAAGTAATTAATGAGGGCCCCGCAATTGTATATTTAATTTGGCGAGGCTCGTCCCATTTTATTTTATTAAGGCCAAGCTAAAGTATCTAAATTTTCTATTTTTTGTTTTGTCTCTAAAGGTCAATTAATCCATGAATATAAATTTGAACTCTTAATTCAAGTCCGAATTCAAACAAAAGGGAATACCTTTTAGCTTGAACTTGCTACCTAATTAAGAATTCAATTTTATACTAATGTATTAATTTTCCATGTCCCTAGCTATTTATTTTATTTATTTTTTAATATCATTATACTTGGACCCTTAATTCTCACTCATACTTCAGCAAAGCTTTTGGATGTCAATCTTGGTCCAAATTTTAACATGAGTAACCAATTATTTATCAAATAGCCTCATTTTGTTTCAGAAGTCCTTGGGCTCAAGACTTAAGCCCAATACTAAATTATCAATTTTCTCTCTAGTTCTTGTTATATTTTTAAAGTAGATACCACATTCCCCTGCCTTTGTTACAATTCCTTTTCGTCACTGACACAATCGAAACAAACTGGAAAATATCACACAAAATCAAAACGAACACAATTTTATTGTGCATTACAGTGGTGATTAATAGTATTTGTCATTCTAAATTTGGTTTTATTTCAATTAAAAGTTAAAAGCAAAAGGTTACAATTTGCATCCTTTTAATAAACGAAACAAATAATTTGCAACTGCTAATTATGAACTAAAATCGTTAATCTAATTTCAATTTAACTAGTAACTCATTATTCAATTCACTTAATCCAGAATATGATATTTAATGTCTAATAATAGAGATTTATCTATACTTGTCAAAGTCCTGCGATTATCTTCCTTTATGAAACAGTTTAAGGTTAAACCCAACGTATTAACAATTGGATTGCCTCTAACTTTTAGAACTTAGTTCATAATACTAAAATACCTGAATATTATTTAAAATCTAACAATCTATTTTACTGTTACAATGGATTCTAAGCATTATTAAAATTTACTACGATTCAAGTATCACTACAATCCAAAGATATAAGCAAAACAGTCCAGAAATATACAGTCCACTACAAAATTAAGCAATCATATTGAATACAAATTACCATATCTAAATTCTATATCTTTTCAAATCTAATTAGACTAAAATACATATACTGCTAGCAGATCTTTAAGAACAACAGTTGAACTTTATTTCATTGCTCAAGCTCGAAGAACATCAATGCGAACAAATGCGTACCTGGAAAATAATAGAGAGGACAATGAGATTCTAGATCAATTTGCACAGCAACAACAGTTAACAGTCAATGATTAGCCCCCAAAATAGCTCCAAAATATGCCCAGGAATGTTCAGAAATGACTAAACCAGCAAATAGGCAATCGAATTCAACTGAATCAACTTCAAACTTTGAATATAGACTAGAAAAGCTTCTGAAAATCTCTAACAACCAATACGCAAATCAGAATTTAACTAGAAGATCAATGTAACAATGATGTTGTTTGGAATTTTATACTAGATTCTAATGTTTTTGGATTTTGAGGTTATGAATTTTGAAATTTTGATCTAAGAAGGGAGATTGCTTGAGAAGAAAACTTTCAGATTTTTAAAACTTCCGAAATAAGGCATATTAATGCCTATTTATAGAGGTAGATTTAGAGGGAAGTTCAAATTTTGTTAATTATACTTTGGTCCCTCTTTTATTTCAATTCTTCCCTTATTTTTTAACTTGTTATTCAATTGACTACCCTATTTATTAGGAATTATACTAATTACCCCATCTAGAACCTTCTAATCTAATGTAATCCCCTTTCTACCCTTACTTCACTTAAAAATCTACCCAATTACCCTTACTCTATTCCCAAAATACCCCCCTTCCTTTTGTTATTTCCTGTTAACCCTTTTTAGATACCTAAAATACCCCTGAAACTAAGTCAGATTTACTAACTGAACCTATTGCCCTTTAACACCCTTTAACCCCCTGAATTGTTTAACTGTCAGATTTAACTATTATAAACTTAATTATTGCAATTAATCAAAATTAACAAACTAACAAATAAAAAACTCAACAGCTATAACCAATCAACCATATTGATATCAGAAATTAATAAAAGAAACAATTAAAATCACACTATCTTGATAAAAAAAAAAAAATTTTACTAATTTGATATCAATTTATTTACTAAATCAGAATTTAAACCAAAATCTATTACTAATTATCCTAATATTAATATCTAATTATTTATTTATTGAAAGTAATCAAACAGAAATTAAAAGATGCTATTTTCTTAACAAAAATTAGTAATCCCTAGTAACAAACAGAAATTAAGAGACAAATAACGGAAAACAATTAAAAGCATATAAACAATCACATGCAAGAA